>JAAIIK010000040.1:5751945-5785326 GCA_014706435.1 Silurus glanis
TGTGTGTGTGTGTGTGTGTGTGTGTGTGTGTGTGTGTGTGTGTGTGTTTTACCTGTTCCATACTACTCTGGTACAGCTTAATGCCTTCCTGCACAGCTTCCTCATTTTCTATCCTTGCCATGGCTAGCACAGCATTTTCCAGACAAGGGACATTCCCACTAGAGATTGTCTCCACATATGAGTGCACAAGGTGACCAAACACTGTTAAAACACACACACACACACACACACACACACACACACACACATGAACATTAACAGATCAATGTAATAAAGCTGTATATAAATAAAATATATGTTAAGAGAAAAATAATGCAATGCTCACTTTTCCCTGTTACTTTGTAACCTCCTTTTTAACTTTGCTTACATCAAAAACAGTCACAAAAACGCTGTGTGGCAGTCAGAAAGTCAGGACAAATGTCGCTCTCATCCAGGCTCTCGAGATGAACAATTTTGTCCTGGGATGCAGGAAACCGGAAAACAAGAAGATAAACTTGTTTGGCTCAGATGGTGTTTAGCATGCGTGGTGATGCCCTGGTGACGATTACTAGGAAAATTGTGTCTTGGCTACAGTCAAGCTTGGTGGTGGTAGAATCATGGTCTGGGGCTGCATGAGTGCTTCTGATACTGGGGAGCTGTGGTTCATTGAGGAAACATGGATTCCAACATGTACTCTGACATTCTGAAGCTGAAGTTTTCGAACATAATTACAACCCCAAACACACCACTAAGATGACAACTGCCTTGCTGAGGAAGCTCAAGGTAAAGGTAATGGAGTGGCCTTATTATTTGACCAGATTTTAACCCTATTGTGCACCTGTGGGGCATATTCAAGCAGAAGGTGGAGAAGCACCATGTGTCTAACATCCAGCAGCTCTGTGATGTCATTATGGAGGAGCGGAAGAAGATCCCCGCAAGAACCTGCCCAGAAGGATTAAGGCAGTGCTAGATAACAATGGTGCTCAAAAAAAATATTGACACTTTGGACTTAGTTTTGACATGTTCACTTAGGGTGTACTTACATTTGTTACATTTTGACAATAATGGCTGTATGTTGAGTTCTTTACTGCTATACAGGATGCACATTGACTATAAAATATATATATAATATAAGAGATACCTCTTCTTTGTCCCTTGAGAAGATATACTAAAATGGTTGCTGAAATGTGAGGGTTATGGTTAGGGTGTACTCACTTTTGTGACATACTAGATATATATATAGTTCATTATATAGTTCAGCGGTCCCCAACCTTTTTTGCGCCATGGACCGGATTAATGTCAGACAATTTTTTCATGGCCCGGCCCGGCCTTTAAGGTGTGGCGGATAAATACAACAGCGGATGTAGGTAAGACATGTGACCGAGGCATCTTGACATGCATAAAGAGTGAGTCATAGACAGATGTGGCGGAGAGAATCCAGTAATTTTCCAAAATAAAACATTGTTTAGAATCAGATAATAAATAAAACAGAAATAAATTAAGTTAAGTATTCTTTCTGTGCGGCCCGGTACCAATTGACCCACGGACCGGTGCCGGTCTGCGGTCCGGGGGTTGGGGACCACTTATATAGTTCATTCAGTATTCAGACTTTCAGTACCTTTCTTTAGTTGCAGGGCAAAATCCAGGTACTCATCCTCAGTCATTGGACCTTTTTTTTTCAGTTTCCAGCACCAGTAAAAAGTCACGTACCGCCCAGATAAAGTTAGGAAAAAACTGCACAAACTGAAATTCTTCGTCTTCCTCCTCAGCTTCTTTGGCTGAAGACGATTTGATCTTAATCTGCTCTGAAAGCTCAGTGACATAGCTGCAGCATGCTAAGGAATAATGCATAAATACTAAATATATAGTATTATAGACTTACAGACTATGTCTATACATAAAGGATACTGTAATGTTTCCACTGCATTGTTGTCAATGGTTCCTCGGCTGTTGTAGACAAAAGTGCTGCTCAGAAGAACAGCCAGACAGAAGATCCAGGCATCGTTTTTAGAGTCTCCCTAAAACAAATCAATTATTATACATTACATTCATATGCACTCGAATAGATTAGATCATTTTATGCACCCATTAAGGTTTATAGACTTGGAAGGGATGGAGGTAGAATAAATAATTGTTTTGTTTTATTGATAGGGAAAGCAAATGTTTGTAAAATCTAGCTTTAATTACTTAACTACTGTCATAAAGTCATTTGCTATTGCATGCATTTGCCATTATTATATGACCAGTGCATTTTTTTCCATCTGTATTGCGTTGTCTTGTAATCTGTTAAAGATGCAAATGTATAATGTGCTTATTTATTTTAGCAGGACATTGCATGTACTGTGATGCTAAGGAGATGTTGTTAACACCTTGTCAATGTCACCTAGTCCCTCAGTGTCCAGCAGCACCAGAGTATGTCCTTGTTGATAAGGATGTGGAACACACCACATCCAAATACCTTTAGTCTTTGACTCAATGGTGTTACCCAGAGCAAAGCCTGTAAACATCCACAGTAGTCATTATTGATCATTATTGACACACAAAGAAATGGACAGACAGATGTGCACACATACATAAAGCCAATTTGGATCACACCCTTCTTGTGAGCATCACATTCTCTTTGTATTAAAACAAGTTTTATGTTAATTGTACTTCTTATATTTGCTCTTGTGGCAATTTCCAACAATATTACTGTACATGTGCTATTGTGAATTCTTGCTAAATTCCCCATTTATTGGTATTGGCAATGGTTTTATTGTTTGCTCATTTGTCATACAAATAACTTTGTTCTACATCATAAACATATAAGCACCATTTGATAAAACTGGTCAAATCTAATCAAAAGATAAGAGCAGTCCAAAAAAAAGCCATTAAAAACAAAACTTACCAGTTGGGTTTCCTGCCAGGCGATTCATGAGGTATGACTTTCCTGTGCGATAGAGGCCCACCACAGACACCACCACCACTGGCTGGTTATTCCTGGACAGGTATTTACTGGCTTCCTCATTTACATTCAGTGAACCATTCACATTTTCCACCAAACACATAGGCTCTTGCATTGGGCTGCACATGATTCTATCTAGCTGTGGAGTTTAATATTTTAATAGTTTAATAATAGTATAAATATTATTATTTTGTAATAATATGCTAAAATTGATTTGGACTGCTTTTGTTTATATACAGTTTATATAAAGTATATATGAATCATTTTACATTTACATTGACATTTATGGCATTTGCCAGACGCCCTTATACAGAGCGACTTACAACTGAACAGGCTGCATAATGGTGGAGAGATTTGAACCTGTGACCTTCCGATACAAAGACAAATGCCGTAACCACTGAGCTTCCACCTCCCAGTCAATTGTTTCATTGAGCTTGATGCTTGTTCCATATGAAAGGGCCATTATCTAGTGTTTATAAAACAACACATACACTATGTGGCCATAAGATAAGACACCTGTAAGATACCTGATTACACACCCATATGTGATTTTTGAACATCCCATTCCAAAACTATTGGTTAAAAAGATCTCCTTATTGCTGTTATAACAGTTTCCACATTTCTGAAAAATATTTCCACTGAAACATGGCTGTTAGAATCACACTTGTTTTTGTGCGCTTTGGATCAGAACCCTCTGTTTCAGAGAATTTTAATTGTACTGCAACTTTAAGACATTTTGGTGTTAGGTGTCCAGGAATTTTTGGCCAGTGTATGTATATAACTAATGTTAAAAACAGGAGTGATTTGTGATAGTAGGGTATCTGCAAGAATGAAAGGGAAAGTTTATAGGACTGTGGTGAGACCTGTGATGTTGTATGGATTAGAGACAGTGGCATTGAGTAGAAGACAGGAGGTGGAGCTGGAGGTAGCAGAGCTGAAGATGTTAAGGTTTTCGTTGGGAGTGACGAGGATGGACAAGATTAGAAATTAGTTTATTAGAGCGACAGCGCATGTAGGATGTTTTGGTGACAAGGTGAGGGAGGCGAGATTGAGATGGTTTGGACATGTGCAGAGGAGGGACATGAATTATATTGGTAGAAGAAAGCTGAGGATGGAGCCACCTGGTAGGAGGAAAAGAGGAAGGCCAAGGAGGAGGTTCATGGATGTGGTGAGAGAAGACATGCAGGTAGTTGGTGTGAAAGACGCAGATGTAGAGGACAGGGTGGTATGGAGACGGATGATCCGCTGTGGCAACCCCTAATGGGAGCAGCCGAAAGAAGAAGAAGTATGTATATAACTAATGTATTATCTTAGACATTCTAACAGCTGGGGAAGTTGCAATAAAGAGGGGCAACATTTTATAAAATGCCTATGAGTAGAATTTAATGCTAAAAACAAATGCCAAAACAAATTTAAATGCCAAAACAAATCTTACTGTGCGACTTTGCTGAAAATACCTGTCTGTGCACACCCACAAGACGATAACCAGGTGAGGCATGCAGATACAGTATGAGGGGTAAAACAGATACTCCTCCCTATTCTGCTTTTAGTCTATAATAGAAACTTGATAATCTGGTTCAGATATGCCATTCCATTATGTTAAAGTAGGAACAATAAAATATATTTTTTCAATATATTTATCTCAATTTATTTGTATATGGCTTTTAACAATGGACATTGTCCCAAAGCAGTGCATATTTGCATATTAAAAATTTTATAAATGTTCTATTTATCTCCTGTATGTTATAAATCCAATTTGAAGCCATTTTGCATCTAAATGTTATGCAACCATACAAAAGCATTTAATTGAAAAAAATAATTTATCTGTTTAAATTCTGTTTAAAATGAGCAATTCATTCACATGAATGATCATTTATTTTGATTTAGGTTATAGGGAAATAATAATTGTATTAAATATTGATTGCTCCTTTAACTCATTCACAGATTTTAAGGATGCACAATAAAGTGTATTTAAACAATCTTTATTTAAAAAAAACAACAACTAAAAAGACTTACCTAATGCTATTACTTGCTGTTAAGATGGTTAGATCACTGGATAAACACAGAAACAGAGAAGGAGGGCTTTTATAGAGTGAACTTTTGGCATGGATAGAACCGCCCAAACATTCCAATAAACATCCGAGTTTTCCGGGAAATCAGCTCTGGTGAGGAATTATTATCCTGTTCTTATCCATCAGTAAACAAAACAGAAGGGTTTTTATGGCTTCAGCATCTAGGTGAGAAAAAGTATTCACGCTTTGAGAAGCTTTCCGTAAATAATATACTGCATGCTTTTTACTGATGGACATTTTATTATTTTTATGGATGGAATAGCGAGAATAGAATAGCCTTTATTTGTCACATATACATTACAGCACAGTGAAATGTTGTTCTTCGCATATCCCAGCTTGCTTGGAAGCTGTGGTCAGAGCGTAGGGTCGGCCATGATACGGCGCCCCTGGAGCACACAGAGGGTTAAGGGCCTTGCTCAAGGGCCCAAGAGTGGCAGCTTGGCAATACCGGGGCTTGAACCCCCGACCTTCCGATCAGTAATCCAGCGCCTTAACCACTGGAGCCACCACTCCCTAAATTTTAGGGTTTAGGGAGTGTAAGGTAGTAAAGGGTAAACCTTTACACTAAACCTCAACCAATCGTAACTAAGCGAGCACGTTACTTTCACTTTCGCTTCGAATCCGCTATCTATATTAAGGGGCACGGAGCTCAGTTGGTTTGCACACAGACTCTTTCACCAAACAAAAAGCACTGCATCGACTGCTTCATTTGCCGAGGTAAGCGATTGAGTTATTATTGAAGTAATGAGTTATTGATTTATAAGTAATAATAACACACACACACACACACACCTACCTTTCTGTACCTCGCCACAATATTCAACCTTAGACAGTATCATACACATTAGTTACAGAAATAAATGTTTTGGTCATCTAAAAGGATTAGAGACGCATTATAAACACCTTAATATGACTTTTTTTTATTTTGTAGAAAACTGCATTTTGTCTCCTTTATGACCTTTTTGGTTTTCCCTGAAATCCCTGAACCCTGAAATCTGGCTGTGAATGATTCGAACTGCCCTGCAATCATATGTGAGTTACTACCTCTGGTTTATCTCGTGTATTCCATGATGGTTCAGGACTGTATTGTTAGCGAGATAACTTTTCCACTTTCTGGGTACATCACCGTGGCAACTGACTCTCTATGCTGTTAACCGGCTCCGGGGCAAATATGAGATTACAGTGAGAGTGAGTAGTGAGTAAAACCCGCCTCCTGTCCAATCAGAGAGCTAGAAATTACTATTACGTCACTCAAGGAATCTCTTGACGTTCGTGAAATGAACGTGTCTCCAAATCTATTTATAAAATGTTTTGTCCATCTTTGGCCCCACCAGCTTGTATACTAAGATGTCTACAATCAATAGGCAGAATCACTTGGACTCACTTGTGCCAACTCAAAAGTTCATGCTTGGTTCTTAATCTTCTACTTCTTAAAAAAAGAAAAACACAGCTCATTAATGCCTCCACAACTATATTAGTTATAATTTTGTCCTGACTTGTACTCAACTTCTCGACTTTGAAAGGTAGGAAGGCTAATTTTTTTGTTGCTATTCTTTTTTAAATCTTTTACGAATAGACCAAGGTCGGAAACCGGAGTATGGCTAAACAACTTTCCTTTGTTTAGTCTGAACATATACAAGGCAGAGGCTTGAGGAGAAGTATGAACCGGAGAGCGGGTATAATCCGTAATGCGGGTATAATCCGTAATGCAGGTAGTCAAGGGATGATCGCCAATGTGTACCGTTAAAGGCAACCCTATCTTGAGCGCTTCCTCTGGAGCATGGCGGTCCGGTAGATCTCTCATGGCAACAAGTAGATCCGACAGTGAGTGCGGTGGAATCGGGAGCTTATAAAGGGGAAAGGTAATGGGAACAGGTGTAGGTGATTAGAGCAGGGCGAGGCTAAGAGAGAGTTAGAGCCTTGGAGGGAGGTGTGGCTGGTGGTTCCCTGACAAAATCACACTTGCATTGGTGTGAATTTAAAAATGACAATATTAAAATATAGATGACTAGATATAGATGAATATAATTAATTATTAATAATAACACATAATTAAAGTTAAATTGAGCAAATTTGTTATTTTAGAAGTGTGTATCAAACTGGTAGCACATTAATCCGTACCCAAGAAGTAACTCTCAGTTCCAAAAAGCTTGGATCATTATATAGCAACTATGTTTTTCCAGAAATATGCAGCAATGGGTGTGAATGAAGAGGTATGTAGCCAAACTGTCTTCATGGGTGCAGACACCATTTCCACTGTATCCTTCAGGGCAATTCATGTGCAGTATTAAAATGTATCAACTGCAATTTTATTTATCATTAATTCACATATAAGTTCATATGGTTTATATAATTTGTTATATTATTTAAAAAATCATTTATGTGTATTATGTTTTTGTACATTTATATATTTTACATATTTGACCATGACCTTATATATTCACCACTGTTCCTTCCTTGGAGCACTTTTGGTAGATTGGTGTTGTATTGGAATCAAAAAATATTTTCTTGTGTTGTTTTGCAGTGAGGTTCAGATGTCCAAAGCCATGGAAGGGCCAGTATGCCTGATTAGCGGCGATTCTGAAGGACGCCTATGTATTGTGAAGGAATCTAAAGAGATACTGGAGGGGATCACTCAACCAGTTATTGTAGTGTCTGTGGTGGGACTTTACCGCACAGGAAAGTCTTACCTCATGAACCGCCTAGCAGGACAACAAACCGGTAAGAATCAACATGTGAATTATAGAATAATAGATCTGACAGGATAATTTAACCTAAAATTTTTACATACTTCTTTTTATAACCTTGTGTTTACATTAACAAAAAGTTGCCAGAAAACATGTGTAGTGACTGTTTTAGCAGTTTCTGCAACGCTAAGTTATAGTAAAAAAAACAAAACAAAAAAAAACTAAAACAACTACAGGATACCAGGTTTGGTCCTAATATGTTGCATGTTCAGCCTTTGTCCTGTGTGAGTAAATCTTGAATTCTGTAATAACCAAGTGAATTATGGACTACAATTTAGATTAAAAGAGCAGCTTTTTGCCTTGCTCCTTGTGCCTGCCAATCACTGTGGAAAATGTAATAGTTATGTTTTTTTATTTATCTAGGATTTCTTTCTAATTTGTTCTATGACAATTGGGTTTGTGTGAAAGAAAAATCACATTATTTTGCTGTTTTGATGTAAAAATTAGGTGCACATTAGCTAACAGGTGAGATAAAGAGATTAGAAATTAAGTTCAACTAGCTCAAGGCTAGTTTTTAAACTGAAAATGGGACCAAGAGACACAACAACACGTGTCTCTAATAAATAATACAAATAATACACTGTCAGGAGCAGAGAACAAAGTAGGATACTAAAAGCATATAGCAAAGTCATTGTTTGGAGTTTATTTGAAAAGAATTTGCTGAAGTAAAATGCAATCGATGGTTATATATAGGGGCCATAAGGGTTGGACTCTGGAGCAATGGTTAAAGACCATGTTGTCTGATTAGTACAGATTTACACCGTCCCAGAGTGATTTGTATATTAGGGTAAGAAGACATTACCGTAGATAAAGTGATGCACCTATTCTGAATAGTGTCTATTGTACAAGCTTGTGGAGCCAGTTTTTGTTATAAGAGCCCAAATGTTGTTATAGCCCAAACTGTTACCATAAAGTTGGATTCACACAATGGTATAGGATGCCTTTAGATGTGGTCCCTAGGATACTTAATTTCACACTACAGTCTTCCTCCTTTAGTTTCCACCATCTTATTCTTCTTTCAGTTATCAATCTCCTCTTCTTCTTTACTTCCAAAACCATCCTACAGACCCCCATCTGATGTTGTCTATCTACACTGTCCCCTGTCAACACCTTACAGTATATTTGTATATACTCATTCTATTTACTGGAACTAGGAGTCCCAAGCTTGTTTCACCATGATAATGCCCCAGTGCACAACGCCAGCTCCATGGAGATACTATAGAACCTTATTGAACACCTTTGGGATAAATTGGAACTACTGTACCCCAGGGCTCCTCACCCTACATCAGTACCTGACATTACTGATACCCTTGTGGCTGAATGAACAGAAATTTCAACAACCACAATACAAAAGCTATATACTTCCTGTCAGCCCAAACCAGCATAGTCATTCTTTTCCGATTGTTCATTAACAAGGCATTTCTGATCGCAGAACTTCCCCTCATTGGATTTGTTATAAAAATAGAAATTCTTGTAATTATTGTGTGTGAAATATTTCTGTGATCATTTTAGGCTTTGCTCTGGGCAGCACTATAGAGTCAAAAACTAAAGGCATCTGGATGTGGTGTGTTCCACACCCCATTAAACAAGGACATACTCTGGTGCTACTGGACACTGAGGGACTCGGGGATGTTCACAAGGTATGGACATCATCTTAATTGCACAACAATACCACCACCATCCGCTGTGACAACACTGGGCCTCATTGATAAAACTGGATTTATGTCTTTCATATGAGTTTTTACACATAATCCTGTATATACAAATATACCTGTGTAAATATATATGTATATATGCAGTATATAGAATGACTGGATCTACTGATGGTTGCAGAAAAAGAGCCAGATTTATAGAGTTTGATGAGCTGTGACAAAATAATTCAAACATACCAATAACCTTTATAATTACTTTTTAGGGTGATGAAAAGCATGACACATGGATCTTCTGCCTGGCTGTCCTGCTCAGTAGCACTCTGGTCTACAACAGCCTGGGAGTTATTGACAACAATGCACTTGAAAAGCTACAGTATCCTTTAGTGAGTACCACGCATACAGTACACAATCACATGATAATGCCGTTTTCTTGAGCAATGCTTCCTGCAGCTATGTGACAGAACTGACTGAGAACATTAGAGTGAAAGCAACGAGAAGTAGGGACCATGATGACTCAGCAGAGTTTATGCGAGTTTTTCCCTCCTTCATCTGGACTGTACGAGACTTTACACTAAGACTGGAGAAGGATGGCAGGGCCATCACAGCTGATGAATATCTGGAAGGTGCTTTGGATCTTAAATCTGGTGAGCAAAGATAGGTGCTATGGTTTCAAACATCTCTGAATCAATGGTCATTTTTAAAGGATAAGATATTGACCTGCTATAATTTTATGTAGGTAATTTATTTACCTTATTTTGGAGCAAGGAAATGAGATGTGTAGGAGAAATGAAGTAAGGCCACGAACATTGGCAGTGGGTTTCGAGTGTTTTATTATGGTGTGGATGGAAAGAGAAATGGTGAAGAGGTGATCCTGAAGGAAGAGTACAATAAGAATGTAGTGGAGGTGAAGAGAGTTTCTGACAGGGTGATGAACGTGAAGCTGGAAGTTGAAGGGGCGATGATAAATGTGATCAGTGCTTATGCTCCTTAAGTGGGTTGTGAGATGGAGAAGAATGAAAAATTCTGGCATGAGTTTGATGAAGTGGTAGAAGTTGTACCTAGGAATGAATGATTGGTGATCGGGACAGACTTTAATGGGCATGTAGGTGAAGGGAACAGAGGTGATGAGGAGGTGATGGGTAGGTATGGCCTTAAGGAGAGGATTGTGGAAGGGCAGACGGTGGTAGATGTTGCTAAAAGGATGGAAAATGCAGTTTTGAAAACACATTTTACTAAGAAGGAGGAGCATAGGGGAACGTATAAGAGTGGAGGAAGGTGCACACAGGTGGACTATGTTCTATGCAGGAGATGCAACCTGAAGAAGATTGGAGACTGTAAGGTGTTGACAGGGGACAGTGTAGATAGACAACATCAGATGGGGGTCTGTAGGATGGCTTTGGAAGTAAAGAAGAAGAGGAGATTGATAACTGAAAGAAGAATACGATGGTGGAAACTAAAGGAGGAAGACTGTAGTGTGAGATTCAGGGAAGAGGTCAGACAGGTACTTGGTGGTGGTGAAGAGGTGCTGGATGATTGGGCAACTACTGCAAAATTGATAAGGGAGACAGCTAGAAAGGTACTTTGTGTGACATCTGGAAATAGATAGGAAGACAAAGAGACATGGTGGTGGAATGAGGAAGTGCAGGAAAACATAAGGAGAAAGAGAATTGGGATCGGCAGAGAGATGAGAAAAGTAGGCTGGAGTACAAGGAGATACGGCAGCAGGTAAAGAAGGATGTGGCAAAAGCAAAGGCAAAGGAATATGAGGAGCTGTATGTGAAGTTGGACACTAAGGAAGGAGAAAAGGATTTGTACCAACTGGCCAAAAAATTAACCTTTAAATCAAAAATTTTCTACATTTCGGCATTCACTAATGATGAACAGACATAATAATTGAAATGTTTGTCAGTTTTGTGAGCAAAATCATCAAATGTTGTTGCAAGTACTGTACATAAATAATCAGATTTTAAAACATAAATAGCAACGGTCTACATTGCAGTTAAGCTTTTTATGTTTATGTTAATTCTATGCTGTTTTATCTAACTAAAAAGTATATTTTCCCATGGGATGAATAAAGTGATCTATTGAATATTTATATTTAGTATTTCTGAACCCTACTAATATTAATATTGACTAAATCCAAGGTGCTTTACTCTTAGGGGACAGAAAATGACACATTTGTTTTTCTTTCCAAAATGTTTGTGATTAAATCTACCCCATGCTAACTTAGATGTTAAAATGAATGGAAGAAGCAGATTTGTTCGAACATGACTACACTTCTTGATAATGTATACCTTAATGTACAAATTAATTTTAAACCTTTTTCAATTTCTAGGTAATTCATCAAAAGTTGAGAAGTTCAACCTGCCCAGGCGGTGTTTGCGTCACTTTTTCGCAGAACGGCGATGTTTTGTATTCCCACGGCCAGCTGGAGATAGTGAACTGTCAAGGATGGAGGAGTTGTCCGACACAGATCTTGACGAACGATTTCTGCTTCGTGCTGAGGAGTTCTGCAGCTATGTGTTTAGAAATACCAAACCAAAAACCTTAACAGGAGGCCGGGTGCTCAGTGGCAGTGGTCAGTAAACACCAATTCTAACAGCAATCTGTATAAAAAACAGACTTTTTGTTATGTTGCGAATGTTGGTTTCTAAAATGTGAGTATGTTTTGTTTGTTTTGTCAGCTCTGGGCAGTCTGGCTGAGGTTTATGTGGAGGCAATTTGCAGTGGCCAGATTCCTTGTCTGGAGAATGCAGTGAATACTTTGACTGAGATCCAGAATAAACAGGCAGTAGAACAGGGCTTGCAGGCTTACCAGGGTCAGCTGTTTGAATCAGTGTGCTTTCCACTTGACCCATCTGAGCTATCAGACATCCACAGAAAAGCAGAGACAGCAGCTATTGATATTTTTATCAAGACTTCCTTCAATGACACTGAGCAAAAAGCACAGCTGAAGCTTATGGTACCTTACAAACATAAAGCATACATGCAGAACACACACAAATACATACAGAACAGTTAAAGCAGTCTGTAAAATTATGAAATATTTCTCTCTCTCTCTCTCTCTCTCTCTCTCTCTCTCTCTCTCCCCCCCCATTCTTTCTTTCTCTCTCTCACACACTATCCTATTCAAGGAAGAGATTCAGGTTGTGTATCAGGATCTGTGTGGTCAGAATCGTGAGGAATGTTTAAATGCTTGCAAGCTGGAGCTGAAACGAGTGTCTACTCCTCTGGAGGAGGCTATAAGTGACGGCTCATTTATGCGCCCTGGAGGATACAGAGAGTACCGTGATCAACTACAGAGATTAACAAATGAATACAAAGCACGCACACACAAACAGATGATGGTATGACTTCTAATACAGTCTCTTTCTCATCTGAGCAAAAATAGAAAAATGTGAATAATTACTTAAACAATGCATGAGGAATGACTGTGTGTGTGTGTGTGTGTGGGTGGGTGGGTGTTGTGTGTGTGTGTGTGTGTTTTACAGAGTGAGGAAGTGTTGAGCCAGTTTCTGAAGGAGATGGATAAGTTTGGGGAGAATATTCTTTCAGCTGATCAGTGCCTCACAGATGCAGAGCAAAACAAAGAGGGTACAAACACACACAAACACATGCCTCATGATTTCAGCTCTGGGTTTGTGAGTATGCTGACTGCACGTTTCAGTGCACCTTCAAAACACAAAAAATACACACACTAAACAGGTCTGAACCAGACTTATAGCTTTTGATATTCTTATACTAGGGCAGGGGTGTCAAACTCAGGCCCATGGGCCAAATCAAATGTTTATTAGAGCTGGCCCGCCAGTATATAGCGCATACACCGCTAATACTACAAATCCCAGAATGCCTAGTTGGTAGGTCAGTCGAGACCACTGAAAAACTCTGCGTACTCAGCGCTGAATTTTCCCGGAGATTTCCGACTTTGAAGCCCAGAAATGCAGACAAACAGTAATCTGTTTGTGGTTGACGTGGAAAGCGCACCTACCAACCTCCAAATGGAGCTGATTGAACTCCAGTGTAGAGACACGCTCAATTCAAAGTACGACTCTGTGTGTGTGCACAGTTTCCATGTTTCCTCCCCGACACACTGTTCCAACTCCGTGCACAAGCTGCTCAAATACTCTCTATGTTCAGCAGCACATATATATGTGAGCAACTGTTCTCATTGATGAAGATGAACAAAACACCACTCAGGAGTCTCACTGATGAACACCTTCACTCAATCCTGAGGATTTCCTCAGCTCAGAGCCAAACCCCAGACATAATGCACTTGTATCTAAGAAGAGATGCAGGTATCTGACTTCAACCAATCAGAGTAAATCAGAGTGTAGCAAACTGAGCTTGAATGAATGTTGTCTTTTATGCACTTTTTCTACTCCAAGGCATGGACTGTTAATGGTTGAAAGATTGTTTTTTTTAATTGAAGGAAATTATAATTATTTTTGGTTGTTTTGTTGTTGGCCTGTGAAAAAAGATTTACATTAAAAAGGAATTCGAAAGTCTATAGATATATAGAGAGAGACATAATAAGAACTGATGTGTGTTTTATTTCAAATTAAATTTTTCATGTATTTATAATATTAAACTTTGGCTGTTCCAGAATTAATATATATATGCAAAACTAAAGTTTTTTTTCCATATGAAAAGGTTTAACATTACACATCTGGAGATAAGGGAAAATATGCACAATTGCAGTAAATTTTTCAATAAATATTGAGTTTGGCCCGCGACTTCGTCCCAGTTTTTAATTTTGGCCCACTGTGAATTTTTACACCCCTATACTAGGGTGTCTGGTTTCAAAAAAGTTGTGAAATTTGGCCCACTAATTGGCATAGGGTTTAATTTGGTCCAAGTGCTGCCACTGCAGCTAATATGTTTTATATTACTTCGTAAATATTTGCCCAATTAGATTCATTTAATTAGTGTTTTTCTTTGCAATTTCTCCTACAACACCAATTTAGCAATCAACAACAATTCTGAAGATATTGTGCACAAAAGAATGTAGCAAAATTCATGACAAATTTGCTATACAACAAGTGAGGCTGTGACTTGATCTCAGCTATGACTTGACTCTTTGCAGCACATGCCAGTTACAATAATATGCAAAATTTCTTACATCTAACTGTCATTATTGCTACTCATCCTAATTTTCTCACATCATCTTGACACCCTGCTGTCCATTTGTTCATGTAGATTTTTTCTGCTTCGGTCAGAGAGTTCCACTATTGTTTGTGGTCAAATACCAGTCTCTTCTGAATTCCTTTTGGCAAAAGTTTAAACTTTACAGTTACAATTATTATTATTATTTTATCAGTGTTTGTTCGGTAAAATAATTGTTTTACAGATTGCTGAATGTATGATAAACAGATATTTAGTGACATTTAGTGATATATGTCCATTCTAACATACTAATATATAGAACTATAACTATTCATTCATTCATTCATTCATTCATCTTCTCCCGCTTATCCGTAATTCGGGTCGCGGGGGCAGCAGTCTAAGCAGATTCCCTAGACACTTCTCCGTGTCCAGGGATCGGGCTGTCAAGGCCCCCGCCTTCGACTGCTGCCAGATCCTCTCAGCACCGGTCCCTTACGGTCCCTCCTGCAGGTGGTGAGCCCACGGGAAGGCGGCCCCACGTCGCTCCGACGTCACGGTCCTTGATTTATTTTTAAATAAACTATAACTATAACTAATATACTGTAATTTCCGGACTATTAAGCACACCCATATATAGGCCGCACCCACTGAATTTTACAAAGATTTTTATTTTGAACATAAATAAGCCGCACCTGTCTATAAGCCTACATTGAAACTAATTAACTTTACACAGGTTTTAACGAAAGACAGTGTCTGTTACACGGTGTAACGGGTGAAATATGTTGTGGCTCCTTTAAGAGCAGAGCGGTATTTTGGGAATAGCCTGCCGCCGCATTTTTTTCCGGTATTACTGCATGTGTGGAGACCGAGGAATATGTCCTTATTATTTTCTGATGCTCATTTCTAAGTTTCTTTGACTAACCCGTAACGCTGTTGCCAAGAAAAATAAAAAAGCACGAGTTTTGGAAACCTGTCTGTGCTTATATGATTTCTGTTGCAACTGGAGTTAGTGAGTGAGCAGAAGGTCAAACGTCAGAGGAACCTCATCCATATTTATGATGTGGTGCGGTCTGATTCAGTGGGAGCGCGTCTGATTTAATATAAAGAGTTTCATTGGTTCACCTGAACCCGTTCCGCAATTTCATTGGTCTAATGTTATGGTCTCAGTTTATTGGCTTTGAATTTTATGAAACCGGGAAAAACCCAGGAAAAATCCATAAATTAGCCGCTTCATTGTTTAAGCCGCGGGGTTCAAAGCGTGGGAAAAAAGTAGCGGCTTATAGTCCGGAAAATACGGTAGTGCTTATGTACATATTTGTTTATGTGCTTCTCAGTGGAGAGTTTGCGAAGGGAGATTTTGGAGCAGAAGAACAAATCTTTACAGGAAATGAAGGAGCTTCAGGAGCAGGCTTTCAAGGACCAGCAGAAGACCTATGAACAGCACGTGAACCAGCTGCTGGAACGCCTGGAGAAAGAAAGGGAGAGGGCAAAGGAGGACAACGAACGAGTGCTAAATGCTAAAGTAAAAGTAAGTTATAATAGACATCAGCATTATCAGAATACAACTTTAACTGTCTCTTTTTCTTAAAATATAAATTTTTATTGCAAACCTTAATAGTTCTCTTGTTTGTTTGTTTTTTATTTTCTACAGTAGGTTCTTTATCACAAACAAAAAGTTGACAGAGCATGCAAAGTTGAATGAAAATAAAAAGGCATTCATAAATATAAAACAAAATGTATGTCGGTTGAAAATATTAAAATGTAGTGAAAGTAAGTGCTAGTTAATTAGAAAACAGGTGAAATGGGGTTTTTAAATGGGGAATGTTTGGGTTTTTATAAAGTGGCTTCAGTGTAGTCAACACAAAGTCCTCAGTGTGGCACTGTTCAGTTAAGATTGTGCTGAATGAGAAGACATGGTGTGTCATCTGCCTCTCCAAAGATCATGGATGCAGATTCATCGAGATTTAACAGGGATCTCACTGAATCACCAGCCATGCCTTCAGTTGAATCACCTTGGCCAAGGATAGGGTATAATCAAAAAAAGCACAAGCAAATGTGTAATAGTAAGCCACAGAAGAATCGTGAATAAAGTAAATGGCCACATTTTTTGAGGAATAGAAAATATATAAATAATTAAATCAATAATGTATGTGTTTATTCAGATTTCATTGTGTGTGCATGTGTGTTACAGGAACAAAAGGCTCTGTTAGAAAAAGAATTTGCAGAGAGAGCGGATCAAATGAATAAAGAGATTGAAAGTCTGAAAGGAGAGATGATGAGCGAGGACGAGTCAAATCGGTCTACACTCAGTAAGATAGTAGATGGTATAGGCATTGCAGCTAGTATGTTCCTTCCTGGCATCATCCCAAAAGCTGCTGGATTTGCTGCATCTTATCTTTCACGATTTATTAAATAATACATTTTACTCAATGCTTTAATTGCTACCTTAACATTTAACACTGTGCTGCACACAATTCTGATTATTTGCTGTTCATTTTTAAACTAGGAACATTTTTTGCAGCTTTAGCTTTTTTTGTGCTCTGTTTACACAAACAGTTCAAAGTGGCAAAAGTAGTCGAGAATATAGTGGCACAAGAGCTCTCAGATGTGTGTTTGTTCAATTCTTACTCATTTCTTTTCCTGCTAAGACCATTAGTGGTTAATTTTTAGCTATTTTGAGCTTGACCCATTTATTGTCCAGCAGTATATATTATCATACCATCATATGGGGCTTCAAATCTACCCAAAATACTTGTTTGTTAATTGTTAGGTTGCTGAGCATATTTGTAACTCTTTTCATGCAGTGCTTGTTTACTATTTACAAAATAAAGTTCAGTTTTATTTCTAAATCATTTTTTTAGCCTAATCTATTCCTAAGATCTTGATTTGGGAAATGGAGAAAAAGTGTAAGAATAATTATCATAAATAAGTAATTATTCTTACTAACAGTTCTTACGATACCCTGGACACACAACAATGATAACATTGATAAATCTTTCTGTCCTCATGTCTTTTCCTTTAATCCACTGTTTATATTGACCAAGAGCCATTTTACTGTTGACATATTGATATACCTTTTTTCTTATTAATACATTTCCAATTCATTTATAATATTTCTTTATACTCTATTTACACTTTATTTACTCTACTTCTGGTATTCTGGCTTACTGTGATCAGGTCTGATGGTAATTTGAATTAATGTTGGGTACTAAAGTACATTTTATTAACTTTACTAAATTCATTACAGATTTTCCATTCAGATTACCTTGATTCATAATCATGAAGGCACTAATTTTATGATAATGATCCAGGCTTTTTGTCAGTTAGAAAATATATGCCTTTATTGATTTTCTGAATTCTCATATCACTATAGTTAATAAATGTACTTACTAATATTCAATATGTATACAACAAAAACAATTCCCCATTTGCATTATTTTATTATTATGCAAAATGAAACGTTCATATGTCTAATATCTTCTTACTTTTTTTTTTATTAGTTTTAGAAAATCACCGAAAAAGTACATTAACAATACGCAGTATATTAAATACAATAAAAGTTATAAATCATACTAAACAACAGGAAACACAATTCGCAAATACATTAAATTACACATTTTTAAAAGGAATTCCAATACAAAATTATCAAATACAGCTTGTGTACATTATTAAACTTTTCCCTGGTTTCATAACCTCTTTATTTCAGTAAATCTGCTTTGGGACAAGGTATATTAATAAAAGCTTTATAAATAAATCAATAAATCTACAGAATGTATAGAATATGATAATTATGTAATGTAAAAAAAATATATATATTATACCTGCAAATAAATTGCATTAGATTATTTCTTTCAGTGCAAAACTGAATGTTTCCTGTAGACAAATGCACTCACATGTCCTCAGGACTCTATAAGCTATAAGTAAATATGGAGAAACGGAAACTGCAAGAAAAGCATAAACTTTTAAACAGCAATGAGTCAGATACATGCTATAATTATCTATAGCTCATCAGATATATTCTTCTGCTGTGTGTTATCAGATTCTGGATGGAAGACGACTCCATCCTTCTCTCTCCAGCTAAGGGTGTAATTGATCATTTTCTTTCTTTCCAGCATTCCTTCAATCTACAAGGAAAATACAATCAAGTCTTACATTATGTATTACAAAACATCATTTTACGTTTGAAACCATTTTGATCGGTAGTGTACAGCAACTTGCTACCCAACTCATTAAAGGACATAATTCTAATAAATACAGAAATTATAAATGCCTATTGTTACACATTCTCTTCTACAGTCTTGCAGACAATACACAAAGGTTGTGTAATTACAGTGTTAGTAATATAATCACTAACTGATCTTTTCTCTACAATGCTGTATTCTCTAGGGTCTTACTGTATAATTGAGAGGGAAAATAGGTAAATAAAAGTGGGGTGCATTGTAACTCACCGTCTTTAAAATGTTTGCCTTCACGGATGGGTTATTCAAATCTGTCATTTTTTGTGTTCTCACCTTAAGTTTTACTATTTGTATTTTCTTAGGTGTAGTAACTGTAAAGTCATGAAAAAACAATGAATAATTCGAATTAAGGTGAGACATGATAGATATATGATACTCTACACCATTTATTCTTAACACATGCAAGACGTTTATACTGACAATGACGGTTCTATTCAGGTGGCAGTGGACATTTATATCCAAGTGCACAGAAAATACACTTTTCTCTTAACAACAGTAGCAAAACACACAACTGACCTTTGTAACACACAAATGGCAACTTTCTGTCACAGAGTGAATCATCCCACATCCCATTATCATTCATCTGCATGACAACGCAATTTGAGATGTTAAACAGGCTAAGTGGTTTTCCTTTTCCCCAGTATCGGAAAAAGGAAGTGGTCTCATCTGACCATCTCCAGTAATCTTTAAACAAGCCGATCCACATGTAATCTTTGGGGACAAGGCTAAGGACCGCTCGCTGGTCAGATGCACTGTGGATGCCCGCCAAGTCAGTGTACCACCATCTGCAATAATCCTGAGCTTCTCTCCAAATGAATTTGTATGGTATCGAATAGAACTCCTGGTTGTAGTCTGCCCACATACAGACAGAGGCACAGACCAACATCAAGTAAATACATAATCCTGTAAAGTGCAATCTGTGATATTTGGTTTTAAAAATAAATTGCAATGAAGTCAATTTGCGACCAAGCACAAGCCAGCATTACACAAAAAGGATGTACAAGGTGGCTTGAAATCCAATACCGACACAATTTATGGCAAACTAAACAAAGAATCATTTAATTGATCACTAACACTGTAACAGTAATACAAACATTTTATCGTTATGTAATTCCACTGAAATTTCATTTTATTAAACTTGTCATGTAATTATAAGTAATACTTGATGTAGCCAACACTTTTCTTTACGCAATGTTGTATTAAAACTCTGTGTTATTTAAAGAAAATTGCCACAGTATTAACTTGGAAACCTAGCTAAGTATATTAAGATATATAATTCTTTTTTGTAATAATGACGTTTATGCATGTTTATGCTAAATAATTTCTCTGTTTTAACACGTAGACCTTGAAATACAAGACTTAAGTTACTTTATAAACTATGCAAACCTACTTTGAAAAAGATAGTGTGCTATTTAAAAAGTCTATTTTAACTCACCATCATAGCAGATAAATTGCTGTAAGGATATGCAGTTAAGAGAATACCAGTATCCATCTGGACTGATCGTTCCACAAGATCCATTTATAAACAATGTCTCTGTGGCCTGAAGCATAGTGTACTGCTGAACAGTGTCATCTCCCATAGACCAGCCCCAACAGGACCCTTCTCCCTTTTTCAGTCCAATCCACACATCACCACTATAGAAAGAATCTACCTGATTTATCAATGACTGCATCTCTCTCATGTTGTCTACAGTTGCCAAGTCAGTATGTTTTTCTCTGCAGTAGCGCTGAGCCTCTAGCCAGGTTTTAGCCGTGCTAACATAGAAGAAGTCTCGAGCAACAGGAGCAGATACACCAAACAAACCTGTAGTTTGTAAAACTGGATAAAACCACATATGGAAATAAAAGATCACTTAATCACTTAAAAAAGACATTTAATGTCTAAAACATGCAACATGGATCAAAAATACAAGGGATTGAACCTACCTGGAAGAAGGCGTAATAAAAAAACAAGTTTGCTGATATTGTTTGTATTCATTTTTATTTTCAGTATCCTCTAGTTCTTAGTTTATGTGTGTCGTTTTAAAAATGGGACTAGAACCCAGCCTGCCTTTACCGACTTTAAAGCGTTTTGTATGATTATTTTCACAGTCAATTAATACATATTTGCAAGTGAAAATGTTTCTGTACACAGAGAGCATCTACATTTGCACAAATGAAGTTTGATTGATTTTATACATTAAGTTTTATTATTATTTTGCTATGATTGCTGCTTACCGTAGATACTATTTTACTTTTTAACAACTAAGAAAGAATTTTGAGATACTGACTGCAAAATGAAAACTGCCATCAACAGAAAAATACTTTCACTGTAAGGGTAGAACAAAATGCACACACATTCTACCATTCTGGATTAAAGTATCAGTACCAAATAGGATACAAAATATGTCATCCAGCATTTTTGCAGAATATACTATAACCATTATATATTTTAAGAATGGTCCTGGCAGTTGTCAGGTAATGAACCTCAATAGTTTCTGCAATAAATGTAAGACACAAACAATTAATGTTGATTATGATTTTCCAAACGATCTTGAAACATAACACATTTTCATATTACAGGCATTTTGTTTCAGGTTGTAGAAGAGTAACATTTATATAAGTAAGCTGTGCACTGTGTTATCTTTTGCACTTTTGCATAGTTTTGTTTCAACACTGGCTTTGGCTGTACTGTATATGGTCAATTTCATTCAGTATGTAAAATAATTGAATTACTTACCTTAATGTTCACAGCTAATGGGCGTAACAAAGAACAGTAAAATTGACTTTGAATTCATTTGTATTTCCAAATGTTGTACTAAATATTAATTTGCAATGCGTGTACTCAGCTTAGACTACTTTTCTGAATTTAACTATACAGTTTTCAAAGTAATCGGGTAAAGTTAGTGTGCATTTAAAATAGTGCAGTTGAATCTGAAACTGAAGAGATTATTTTACACATAATAATCGGGTCAGAAATTTCGGGTCAGAAATTTCCCCACTGTGGGATGAATAAAGATTTATCTTATCTTATAACATTTGTCTGTTTATCATACAGTTGAAGGTCACCAAAGCAAATGTAGCCTATGTTAACTAACAGAGCTAAATATCCAAGAACAATAAGCTACATAAATATTTTACATCACAACTAAAGAAGCTCACTAACCTGAGCATTGATAGACACTGTAATTAAAGTGTGATATAACTACTTGTTCAATAAACTATAAGCATACACGAGAATTGCACAGCTCCATACAATGTTTTTATTTTATTTTATTCCAAATAAGCCTGAATTACACACAGGAGATTTTGATAATCTGAATAGAAAGCCTACAACGATCTGTAAAACCGAAGACTACAAATTATTTCAGTGCATAAATATTGATGTAACCTTTTGATTCACCAAATACCTTCCTATAAGTGTGTGTTTACAATAGTACTCACTATAGCAAACTATTATTTAGTACTACTCACTAAACCAATATAGGCTTACATTTTTGTCTGCTTTGCTTATGTTTTTTACACATGGGTTTAAGTTAAAAAAAGAAAAGAAATGCCACTGCCTGTAGGTAAAATGCATTCAAATACCGTTCATGCACTCTAAGCCGCCATTGTTCTGCTATTTGCTTAATTATAATTTAATGTGACTGACCATTATAATCGCTTTGAATTAATTTGCCTAATTAATGCCAGAGAACATGGTACAACACATACACACACACACACACACACACACACACACACACACACACACACATTCACTTTTGCTTGTTTTACATAAAGATTTGCCTTACCTCATGTGAACAAAGTATTAGGGTTTCAGGAAATAAGCCAACTTGGGTAAAATATCAATGAGACAACGTTGATCCTGCAGCTTTCATATGGACTTTTCGAGGTAATACTACCCTATGTCAGATCATGAATTATTTAATGGTAAAATAAATAAATAAATAAATAAAACAATAAAACAATAAAACAATAAAACAATAAAACAATAAAATATTGATGAAATAGTTAGAGTTCAATAACAATCTGTTCAGAATTAAATGTGCCCACCAAAAACTACCAACTTTTCTCAGAAACCCTTTAAAAATTAAATGCGCTCGCTGAAAGAAATTCCAAATTGATTCTAAAAGACCAATATAATATATATATATATATATATATATATATATATATATATATATTTGTAATCTAAACCCTTTCCTTAGTTTACCTGTATTGTCTCTAATTCGAATTATTTCTGTGTAATTTTCTGTTATTTGTTGATTTTATATACAAAAATTTGAGGATTCTGCCACCTTGTACTTCTATAATGTCAATACACAACCTCAGTAAAAAAAATCACAAAACAGCAGGTCTGGCAAAAGGTTTAGGAGTCAGGTACATGAAGTTCTTTGAGAGAAAAAAAGAATTATAATTCTTTCAAAATAAATTGTAAGAATATGTTAACATCAGATTTAAGACTAAAAATAAACAATAACAAACTTGTTTATGCTGAAAGATAAAAGAAATGTCACTCGTCTTTTAAAATTATTTGATGTTATTTGTCCACACACTTCTTTAAGAGTTTCAATAAATTTGTCCTAACGAAGACTGCAATGCATTTATTTGTTTAATGTATGTTGCTATAGATAGGGTTTTTGCTATACAGTATTTAGTGTGTATGTGCACTGTGTGCTCGTGTGTTACAGCAAAACCTACATTAAGAAATTATTTTGTTATCAGATGGCCTTAATGACAGTTAGGAACAGGCAGACAGATTGATCTGCAGAAGCATTAAGCAAGTGATTTGCTTAAGGATGAAAAAGAGAACACCATTACAAGCAAGAAGACATTTCACACCTGCTTAGAGACTTATACCAAACTGAGGTGATAACAGAAAAGGAGTAGCAGAAAGGTCATAATGAGAGCCCTGTACAGCAATGAGTTGAAAGAACCATATATTAAAAAGTGTGAAATATGGAGAGCTGTGGGAAGGAGGGAATGCAGTAAAAAAAATCATAGATAACAAACAAAAAAGAGACTTTTGGGGACTACAAAGGGAAATGTTTAGAAAATTAGAATCTACAGTAGCTAGAATAGATATATAAGCAAGTCTATTTGAATGACAAGAATGAAAATGCAAATTTTTGCTTGCTTTTGTGGCTGAATGAGCATTATTTAGTATCATTACTATATCATAATAATTATAATCAATTGTTTTCTGGGAACTGTGTAACATATGTTATTGTTGTATAAATTGTTTTGCCCTGAATTACCATGATCTGTCTTACTTCTTTACATACACTTTAAAAGTTTCTGTTTTGGAAGTAATTTTTCAGAAGTAAGTAATTTGATGATAATAATAATAATAATAATAATAATAATAATAATAATAATAATAATTATTATTATTATTATTATTATTATTATTATTATTGCAATCAAAAAATTAGATGTCACTTTTATCAGCACAAATTTGATCTACACAATTTCACCCCTCCTTCCTTTATATTACAGTGTGTCAGTTTTAATTATAATGAAGTGAATCGTTTTGTTATTTCATGGTCAGTATATAGTTGTAGAGTATATAGAATATACAGTATATAGAATTGGTCAGTAATAGTTTTTTTATACATCTTTTTTATTATACAGCTTAATGCAAGTCCTTAAAATCACCACCCGTATAAATGTTACATTCTTAATAATGCCACTAGAGGGCAGAATATGCCAACATATCGAATAATACAGAATCAGAATATTTTATTCACCAGATTTACAATGATTAATTAGTGTAGTATAAGTAAACTAAGCACAATCAAACAATGCAATATAACAAAACACTTATAATTAAATGATCTCTGCTGTGCATTGAAGGTCACCGCAAATTAATACAAATTCTGATGAATTATATGATGATTATTCTGATGTATCACCTTTGTACCATGATGAAACATTTTCATGCTGTATTAAACTGTTTCTTCCAGGAATAAAATGCCCCAAAAAAGCTTTATCCTCTGAGTGCATGGGATTATGGAATTGTTTGTTGAGTATGAAAAGATTTGAAATCATACGATATTTTCATCCACAGTCAGCAGACATCAGCCCAAATAAACACCGATTTGGAGCAATGTGTGAGATAGCACTCTTTACCTCCATCATTACAACACTTTTGAAATATCTTTGAGGAAAAAATGCTGTATCCAGTACATCTTTAAAGACTTTCAGAAAATCTATCCCTAGATGCATAGAAACTTATTGGCAGCCCATTGTGACCCATCACCTCATTTCGACAGTTTATGCTGGGTTTTTTTGTTTGTTCGTTTGTTTGTTTGTTTTTCATTTAATAAGCATGATCGGTAGCTGGTGAAAACAGTTGGAAACAAGCAACAGTTTGTTTCGTGGCCATAGATAGAGCAGGTTTGTCTGGTGTGTGTATGATTGAACATTTACATTTTTTCTTTTGAAAATAAAAAATTCTAAACTCTGATATTTGCTATTTTAAATGAGCAAAAAAGTCTCAAATCTTCAGTGTGGTCTCAAACGTCTTAAACTGTCAGTGTTGCTTTTGGTGTTGTATTAACATTTTTCTCTAACTATGCAATATGTTGGCACAGCACATTGCATTGGCATCTTACAGCCATTGGTCAGTCAGGACCTCACTGTCCTCAATTATTCAGCACCGGGTACTCTCCATGTGCTTTTATTCCCAATTCTCAGGTTTCTTTCAATTTCATATAATGCTCCCTAATTACATTTTCTTTAAATTATTCCAGTACAAACTAACTGTTTGTAGAAAAAAAGTTCACATACTGATGTTCCAGTCTTAGTCTCAGAGTCAAATCAATTTTAATCTTAAAGATTTGGGTTTGTATAATAAAAATGTAGAAACACAGACATGTAGCACCTTTTTTATCTGTTTGATTTTGTCCACACTGTGGTAGTTTTCTTAGTTAACAATTTTGGTGTTTAAACAATTTTTCTAAGAATTTATATTCACTAAATATTCCACAGATGCTGTTTGCATTAAAAAATCCTGGATATATAGTGTATAAAATCTATACACCGAGAAATCTCAAATAAAATCAAATCTCATAAGAAATGCCATAATAGCCAGTGATTTGAATACATCTGCACATCATGCGTGACCTTGGTTGACAGAGTGAGTCTGTACCCAACTCTCACCCATCATACAAGATGTTCCTCTGAGCAAGTCCCAGTGTCCATGGTAACGAAGGCTTCATGCTGACAGTAAATGCATTTTGGTGAGAATATCAAGATGCACCAATGGCATGGATACTAAAGAAAAAAGAAAATACAGAAGGAAAAGAATGCTGGGTGGTGAAAAATTGATACCATATAATTAGTTTTATCAACAATGATTCATGTTTAACACCATTTGGCCTTCATCAACATCAGCCTTGATGTGAGGCATAGAAATTACTCTGCTGGCTCCTGAAAGCAATGTTTGACATATTGAAACACAGAAGTGGGAGGAAAGCAGTACTGTCAACACATCTGTGATTCATGTAATTAAATGGCACAGAACATTACTGTTTGGCTCCTTTTGTCACACGTTGCCTATAGATATGCTTTATTCACACCACATACACATTATTGTACTGATTTTAACGCTATTTACAGCACATTTGTGGAGTAGTAATCGGCTGTGTTCTTCACAGGCCACTATGTAGTGCTGCTTCATCCTGCTAAACACTGGGTTACATCGATATTAATCAATAATATTGACTGTAACCCTCCTCTAAATACAATTTAGGAACATGTCAAGTGTTGGTGGTAGCAGGAATTAATTTAAAGGGCGAGAAGGAAATAGACTCAATTAAATTACAATGTGATCCAAATTTTTTAGTTGAGAAATCTAACATGCTTTTGAGTCAGTGCCACCTGGTCTTATGAGTGGTGATTGTATAAATATCTTTATTCCTTTAAATGAATTTCTGGTTTATTCATCAAAAAGATAATAAAGAAAAAAGGTAATTATCGCTTTAATAGCAGAACATATCTCAATATCTTGTTTGACAAAATGCTGTAATACATTGTTCTATAAATGTCAGTATGTAGTCCTGTGGTAATGTGGTAAAAATAATTACTGGTGTGATCATAATGTCATAATTTGCTTTCAACACACTTGCATTAAGCTGCACATCTATAACCAATGTGTGTGCAGCTGTAAATGTAAACACTGTAAAGAGTGTTACACCTGTTTTCACATTTTGAAGTGTACAGTACGTAGTAGCATTTCAAAAACTCCTGATAAGATCATGAGCAATGACAGCACTTCACTATGCTGTTCCTAAATGCATAAGTAACTTACGCAAATGTTCAAAACCTGGTTAATGTCCTGGAGCCTTAATGTTGATAGAAACAGACTTTATTTGTCACATATTCATTGCAGCACAGGGATATTAATTTCTTCGAGTATCCTAGGTTGTTAAGAAGTTGGGGACAGAGCACAGGGTCAGCTATTGTGTTGGACCCCTGAAGCAGAAAGAGTGGTAGCTCAGTGGTTAAGGCATTGGACTTTAGATCAGAAGGTCTCTAGTTCAAACCCCACCACTGCAAGCTGCCAAGTCCTTAAATCTCCCCTGCTCAGTTGTAAGTAACTCTGGATAAGAGCATCTGCCAAATGCCGTAAATGGGTGAAGAGCTTTGTTCAAAGACCCAACACTGGAAGCTTTGCAGTGCTGGGACTCAAACCTCCAACCTTTTTGATCAGGGTTAGGGTTACCACCACTTCCTGCAATACATTTACCTGTGCATCCTAAATGATGTGCATCATCTTAATCTAAGCCTGATGCTTGACCAATGGGTATTTATACATGTTTTTGTCATCAGTACTTAAACAAGATGACAATCAAATGCCTTTTCATGTATCTGGCTTTGTTCTGTAATTTAATGTTTTTCCTGTGCACAAATCCAAGTCAGATTTGTAAATACAATGTCTTTTGACTTTGTACTGTATAAATATGAATAAAAAAAAAAAATGCATTCATGAGAAAAAAGATATGAATGCATAGAATAAAGGTATGTTTAAACCAACATACCAAACGTTAACAGACTGTATAGCACAGCGCTTCTGCTGTGCTGTTCTCCAGCTTCTTATTTCAATCATCAGTCTGCTTTGATTTCAAGCTAGCCTTATTCTGTGCTTCAACTTTAGAGAATAGGACACAGCCACTGATGCACACAGCACATGATGGTCTGTCTCTCCATGTGAAACAGCTTTATTAGACTCCCTCAAACGCTGTACAACACATTTCTGCATTCCTGCAAAATAAACCTTACACATGCATTGAGATACTACAATGAGACTCAGTGTTGAGAACAACAGGATTTAGGAAAAAAGACAGTGATACTGATATAAGCAGCTGTGACTTCATACACACTCCCTGTGAGTCACAACAAGGTTGCCAGGTTCACAGTTTTAGGGCCAAAATTTGTACATTAAATAAGTTGGATAGGGACAAAGACATACACTATTAGACGAGGTGGAATACGTCAGACCATGAAAGATTCATTTCAATTATAATTCTTATTAGTTTAATGCTTTTAACAATGTTGACATTGTCACATTTATATTGAGAACATAAACAAAATAAAAACTCGCTCTTCTTCATATTTTTCTCTTCCTATCATTCTGGTGAAATTTGAAACTTGTCTTATTTGTCTAACAAAATATCTATAGATGTCTATAGAGGTTTACTAGCAGATAGATACAATTAGATATATAGACAGATTATACAGTCACTGCAGGTGCAAATTGGCATTGAAAAATGTGCAGAAACAATACAGTAAGAATATATATATGTACTGTATATAACATCTATAGGTGAAAATAGAAATCTAGAATTTTCTTTTTGATCTTTTTTTACAATGTTGTTGATCTGTGAAACTGCTATGAAGTAGTTTCTTTTCAACAGGAAAATAACTTTTTTGTTATCCACCTTATTTGTTTTCTGGGGGGGTTTGTGTCCCTAAAGGGGAACCAGTGCACCAGTTAATGAACTAATTTCAAACTGGAATCAACTCTAGAACTTACCTATAAGTAAAATCATGAAGGAATAAAACACACCTGCCCATGGAACAGCTGAGCAGCTGATTGTGAGATTATTTTTGGTCCTTTAAAAAGGGTGACAACACATAAAAATACTCAAAATAAAAGCTGAAAGTCTAAACTTAATAATCAACAAGTCAATTTTTGCTTTTAAAAACTGCACAAATAAGGACTGCCTGGATATATTTGTGTGATTCGAAGCTGTGCATTAGAATGTAACAAGATTACAGTTATATTTATCACAATCCGAAGATCAGGAAGATCAAGTCTCTATTAATAAATGCATTCTGATACTCTGTCATTAAATTAATTAATTAAGTGTTAAATCTTTGGCTAAGCTTTCTCTGATCTTACTCACAAAGGGGTGAATCTTTTAATTCCACATGGCATATGGATTTAAAAGAAATTTGTATTAATTTAAAATACAGTCAGGCACATTAATTTAAGATGTAAATTTTCATATCTGGAAAATTTTCAGATTGACCCATTGAAAAAGGCACATGAACATTTTTAGATAAGTGTTTTAAGGAATAATATTTAGAAAATGTCTAATTAATATTAAGTTATGGTGTATTAGGCATATACTTTACCATTTCCACCTTTCCTTCTAAATGCATGGAGTAGAGACATCAAAGTCTGGAAAAACTACTGATCACATGACCTGTACATTACCCCCAGGAAACAATCATCTATTCAACTAATGGGTCTTATGTAGAACGATCCATTTTTGTTCACTTAAAATGTCACTAGTGATTTTTTTAAGCGTTTTATGGAGATGTTTCTAACCATTCTCTAATGCCACTGGAATGTTCTTTATATCATTACACAAACTGAAAAACATATTTTCAAAAATCTATACTTTTATAATGATGTTGAAAAATGTTTGAGATTGTTTTCAATATTTGTTTCAAAATTGTATTACAAGATCACATCATTTGTGTGGGTTACTACATCTAATGACATTCTAACATTTTCAGCAAGGAGCAAGAATCCTGCAGACACACTTTGTTGAATGGCAATAGCAACTGCGCACACATGGCTTTTAACACTCTACTCTCAATGGACAGCCGAGATTGATAACCATTCACACTTGGCATTTTCATGTGTCTCCAATGACTAGTAGTGATCACTCTACGTCAGAAGTAGGGTTGCCAAATCTACCACAACTACCAATCCACCCACACAGTCAAATGCTATACACATAGTGAGACGCACCAGAATTTGGCCTCCAGACAACAGAACATCTAACAGAATGCATCTGACCACATCTGCAAATGACCTAAGTAATGCGATCACAAACGAACGAATTGTATTTGCACTGTTCAGTTGTAATCAATGGAACAGATGGTAATTATAAGTCCGAATAGGTGGCCACTATTTCTTAATATTGCTCCCATTGACAATACACCCATACAAATGCAGATCTATGTGGTCTCCTGACTATAATCAAAATCAGAATCAGAATCAGAAATAGCTTTATTAAGAAAAGTATGTTTACACCCAATTTAAGCACATGATTTGCATCTACTGATGGATTCTATTGAACAAGGTGTTAACCTCTACACAGTGTTAAGCATGCCTAAATAAGGATTACTCTGAGTCTGATTGTGCATAAAGAAGGGTGTGTGTGGCTGGGGAGATTATTACGTCTGGTAGATGAATCATCACTGTGAGGTATTTATAGCCACTCCTCGGGAAAGGTGGGGGCACAGAGGCAAAGGCTCTACAGGCGAGCAGCATCATCACATAGCTTCACACACAAGTGCAAACATATACACATATACTCATACATAATATGACAAAAAGGTGGCATCTGAGAAAAAGGGAATAGTTTATAAAAACAGATTTATTTCAAGATATGAAAACAAAATATGCAATCAAACACTATAGTATAAATGGACTCTTGCAAAATCCCTGTTTAATATTTAATTAGAAGAAATATGCCTTGGCTTGGGTCATTGTTGATCTGCTAAAGAGCACAGAGCAATTTTAACACATTCACAAAGTTATTGATTGGGAGTAGAATATAATGGAACTCTGTTTTGTAATGGGATACTGAAGGAAGCCTCACTGTATATTCCCATCTCTGTACCTACTTAGAATGAAACATGCGTCATTAATGGATTTGGCGTTAACATCCTTCTAGCTCACACTCTGACAGAAATGAGAAACTTACTTTCTCTGCAGTGTATTGTGTTGGTGGTAGCACGTGTTCTTGTACTTCTGAGTGGGAGTTAACCTTGAAAATGATTTGCCAGACAAATCAGTCGTGCTTGCAAGAAGTGAATGAACTCCATGCTTATCATTCTTAAAAGAAATTCAGCAACCAAAAAACTTATTTAATCCTCCGTTAAAATTGCAGATTTTCTTAGTGTAGAAATCAGTGAAACCAAAATCAATCATTCTAGATCTTTATCATTGTAAACTAAAATAGCATCCACAATAGCAACAACAGAACCAATTCAAGCATTTTAGGAAAGAAAAAGGAACAGCACATCTTGAGTTGGCAAATTTATTTTATTCTTTCTAGCCAAAAAAATGGTCTAGCTCTATAGCAAAGACATCTCCTGAGCACAGCATTATCAAAGTAACTCAACGGATTTTCGAAAGGATTTAAATCTGGGGTCTGTCTTGTCCATTACAATATATTTTTTTCTTTTGAAACCATTCTTTTGTTGACTTGCTTTGTTAATATGCTGGAAGATCTACAATTTTATAACAGAGGCCTGCTAGTATTCTGCAAAATACACTTCTATAACTATGTTTTTTATTCTTGTCAGAAATTATTTTGTAGTGAATGTTTTAAGTGTTTTTTTATGAGAAAGGTTTCACCACTCTACTTCATAGCCCAGACATGTGAATCATACAATACAAGAGATGTTATTTTGTCACATGTAGGGAATTTATTTGGGATAAATAAGACCTACTTTATTGAGGACAGCTACAGTATATGATCATTACTCTTCAACATAAGTTTAAATGTGGTTAATACTGAGTAGAGTCACATGCCCATAATAAAAGGATGTTTACAATTTTGCAACCAGGTTACATATTCCTAAAATAATTATATTTTTACTTTATGTTGTTTGCTATATTACATAAAACATGGAAAAAGTATTAAATGCTTAATTTTGACTTTAAATCATGAAACAGTGCAATTACAGCCAGGATGGGTATCCTTTTTCTATCTGTTTTATATATGTGTCTATCTTAAAATGCTTTGGGAACTCAAAATGGCTTGCTTGCTTTCAAATTTAATTCATCTTTTCATGAGAACTAGTCATGTTAATAGGCAGAGCATATTTGAAATCCCATTTGAACTATAGTGGCACAAAGAAAAAGAACAAAACCAGAATAATTCTGAACTGATTTTGAATTGTGAACAGTGATTGCACTGTGCAGGGAAACATAGTGGAGCTGGAAATGGTTTAGCTCATCATGAATATATTGATGGACAACATAATAGTGATAACAATGATTTATTACAGGTCCTGCTTCATAGAGACATGCTTATAGTTTACAAATTGTAAATCGTGTTCTTTTAGTTAAGGTAATCATTAACTGCATCCATGATTGGCTGCTGTTAAAAATATTGACAGAGATGAGATAGTATGCCAACCCTACTAATTTTGCAAATGCTTTTCTGATGCTCTACTCAAGAGAAACATGATATTTCAGACCATCCAACAGTAATGGATGAAATATAAAAAGCATGTGTTTTAATCACATTTTCATGAAATCAACATTGAAAACTCTATATAACATATTCCAACATTGTTGGTATCCATAAATGATCAGAGCACCTGTTTAATCTTATCTTTGTTTAATTTATGACTGTAAACTGCTCACAAACTACTGCAAATCTCTCACCACTTTCCCAAATATATCTACAATATCAAAGGGTGCTAAAGCATATGAGTATTCAACAGTATTTTTTTATTTAAATATATCATACATTAGAACAGAAAACCATGGCTGGTTTAGACTGGTCACTGAGAATCATTGCACCTTATTAAAGAGATGGTAAGGCTGTTTGTCAAGGTGAATGACAGTATGGCAGTTTTTTCTCCAGTCTCTCTCTCTCTCTCTCTCTCTCTCTCTCTCTCTCTCTCTCTCTCTATATATATATATATATATATATATATTCTTTCTCCTACATGCGTAAGGAAATGCGTCACAGACAGACCATGAGTCAGAGAGAGAAATAGAGAGAGACAGAAGCAGGCTGCATGAAGGTATGAATGCAAAGGACCTTTGTTTTTAAAGTGACCACTTAACATCTACTTTGATTTACTAATTTAATTTCACTGAATGGTTAATCTAAACATAAGGCATGCATAAGATATAAATGACAGAAATAAGATAATAGGAATAAACATTCATTTAAAAAAGTGGCAGCTTTGAAACTTTAATTGAAAATATTAGTTTACATGAGGGACAGAATGTTTTACTAAATATCTGACACTACATTATAAAAGCTACGTGCTGTCTATCTCCCACATGACTAAAAGAGAGAAGAAAGATTGTGGTGAGGTACAAAGAATAATAAAGAGACAAAAACAAATTATGAGAGAGAGAGAGAGAGAGAGAGAGAGAGAGAGAGAGAGAGA
>JAAIIK010000040.1:5793334-5807656 GCA_014706435.1 Silurus glanis
GTGTGTGTGTGTGTGTGTGTGTGTGTGTGTGTGTGTGTGTGTGTGTGAGTCATCGCCAGAGGATTTAACTCCATGACTCCCGCGCGTCAGAATGAAAACACAATGCATTGCACAATCTTAAAATGGCTCTTCTCAAAATAAAAACCGAGGTGCTGTTAGGAAACACTAGACATGTTTGTGTGGGATTTGTCATTTCAACAATTCCTCATTGTCAAACACTTTGTTTTCTCCAGTTGCATGCATGGGTGTCACGTTTCTTAAAGGAAAGCAGTTTTCCCCTTCACTTTCCCTCCTTTGCATTGTTTCTGCAGCTTGAAACCAAAAATAGCAGCAAACCTTCATGAATAAAGCAACAGAAAAGGAGAAAAGTCTCTAAAAAGGCTTAAAATAAGAGCGGCTCCTCAGCTTTCTCTTGGCTCACTCTGAGAGATGGGGACCGGGCCGTGCATTACGTGGATGGCTATGACGCACGCGGTCAGGTGTTGCCTCATATAGCGCGCGAGGGAGCTGTCCCGGTGCTGAAACCGGAGCCTGCAGGCACACGCCAAAGACGTGCGCGGGGGAAATGCTCGTTTTGCTTTCATCCAAAATCTGAGCTCCTACCACTCATAACAAATAAAAACCAAGGTAAGGAGATCGACGTCGTGACTCTGATTTATGCAAAAGGATCAATGCAAGTAGCCATAACAAAGATGGAGAACCTCCTGGGTTTTTTTTTTTTTACCTTACTGTTTTCATTGTATGACTGTGGCTCAGCTGCGATCTCACTGTGTGTATTGATGTTACACTAATTCGACTTATTGATTGATTTATTCTTCTATAATATTTGACAACGTGAACAAAAATATCGCTCTAACTGAATGACGGTAGCCACAAGTAAAAGGTTACCTTGACAACCGGAGGGGGGGGGGGAGGAATAATTGGAGAGGCGGTGGGAGGGGGGTTGTGAGTCATCCACCAGGCTACTGTAGTCGCTTATAAACATGTTATGATGATGCACGGTTGAGTCGTGTTGCTCTGAGGATCCTGGTCTTGTGGAGAGGGAATAAATCTTTTACACCACTCATACTGAGCGGTGCTGTTAGGAGCCTGAAGTGAGTACTGATTTGTGATTTTTGTGAATTTCTGAAAATGATTGTATTCTCACGATCCTGCTGTTGTGCTTGTTGACGATACATGGTAACTATATTGAGTCTGTTTTGTTTTTTGTTCTGTATTTTTCTCTCATTCAGGCGGCATGACGCGTTCATTAAGCAAGCTCTCAGCGCTTGTCCTGGTCTCTCTCCTCCACTCCGTGGCCGTGCATGGCGCCTCCGTCACCCGTCATCACCGGCTGCGAGGCGGAACCGGCACCCAAGACGCGTACCTGAGCCCAAACTCTGACATGATCAAAGCCTTGGAGTACATTGAGAGTCTGAAACGTCGCACGGACGACTCCGAAGGTCCTACTGGAGATTACGACGAAGTGGACAAATTCCGGCTCCTGGTGCAGCTCGCTTCACTTCGGGACGAGGACGCGCCGCTACGCGAGGACGCTGCAAGCTGGCCTGATAATAAAGCACCGGAATGGGTTAGAGCTCTGCTCAGGGTCCTGGAGCAAAGCTCAGATGGAGCTCTGACTACCGCAAACGAGCGCCGCTTTCACAAAAGCCGACGGCCGGCGACTGAAGCCGAAAGTCCAGCGCCGGAGAGCGGCGCCGTGGTAAGACCTCACAAGAAATATCCACTAATGTTTGAGGACGAGGAAAACGTCAGGGGCAACAAACGAGCCACTGAGGACCTGAACGAGCAGTACACACCTCAGAGTCTGGCCAACATGCGCTCCATCTTTGAAGAGCTCGGGAAACTGTCTACTCAGAACCTGAAGAGAGATGAGACAGAGGAGGAGAATGACGAGGAAGATGACGAGGGCGTGTACAGACCACGGAACCTGGCGTATGAAGACGTGACCGGGGGAGAGGACTGGGTGCCGTTAGAGGAGCAGGTCGAGACCGAGGAGATGGTTAAGGGCAGTCACGAAGAGTTTGACAGGGGCTTAGAAGAGAGCGAGGAGGCGCGTGAAGCGATCGAGAGACGAGCCGCACCTAAACTCGAATCTAGCGATAATGCAGATGACGACACCAAACTTGTGGACTACTTCTTGCTGAAGGTGATGGAACTGAGCGATCAGGCGCAGAAGAGAGACCTGACAGACGCGCAGAGCGGAAGGAGAAGATTGCTGAACATGCCCTCTCTGCTCGACCCAAGAGCCATCAAGCAGCTGCTCTCAGCCGTTTCTATGAAGCTCCAAATCCCGCCTGAGGATCTGGTCGGCATGCTGTTTATGGAGGAAACTCGGAAGCAACAGCGTTTACCCGAACAGCAGGTGGCGAGAAAACCCAGCATCCCTCGCTACCGGAGCCGCGTCATCAAATATTATAACGGGCGCCAACCGGAAGTCACAGTCGGCGACATTCCCTCTGATGTCAAAACCGAAGACATCCTGAAGGTCCTGGGTCTGGGAAACCTGGCCAACAAGAACGCGAAGTACTTCGTCAAACCGAGACCGTATAAAACGCCCATATCAAGATATTTCACTCCGAACGGAAGACGCGGGAGTTTCTCGGTGTCCGAGCTGAACAGAGCGCCAAGCAAACGGAAGGACGATTACGACGACGCGGTGGATGAAGATGAAGTGGCCACCTTTCTCGCCGCGAAACTTTTAACCGAGTACCCTGACAGCAGTTCATCAGACCGCAAAAGAGCTTTGGACTCTTCTAACGCATCGTTTCCGTACGACATTTACGAGGAGGCGATGAAAGATTTCTTCGACCAGGTGGACACGGGGAAGGGCGCGCCCTCCAAAAGAGACACGCAGGGAAAAGACGAGGCGGAAGTGCAGCAAAAAACACCGACCGAGATCGCGATCCAGGAGCAGTCTGAGCAGCAGATCCCCGAGTCTGTAACCGAAGGAGAGAAAGAGCATCATACCAAACTGGTCTCTGGGATGTAGTGGGTAAGAATAAACCACATGGGAACAACATTCCCCACATGTTTCTCCTTACAAATGCCTCTATTTCCTCAAGATTAACCAACGTAAAGTGCTTTAGGATTAAATTCTATATGATGTACATAATATATCCTATACAAATGTGCAAGAGTAAATTATTATTATTTTTTGTCTGTTTTGGGTTCTTAGTGTTTCAAGTGTATTTTTGCACCGTGCGTTAGTATAATGTGCCCTTATATTGAGCACTCCGGAGCTTGGTATAGTCCTATCGTAAGAGCTATATCATTATTAGACAAAGATGGATGTGATGTCATTTTGTACCTGTTCTGAAGTGTGAAATGACGCAAAGATTAATAAAGCATTACTGTATTATTTTTTCCTCTCGCTGTATTGTGTTAACTTATTAACCATGACCAGCCTTTAATACCATTTCAAACTTAATGTCATGATAAATATCAGTATGTTATCCTATAACGTGACGCCATGTTTCTTCAACACCAAGCCGCCCGTGAAAACATGAATGGAAAGCTTCTTTCGTCATCACTGCATTACGTCATGTCAGCACTTGGACAGCTCTCGGCATGAACGAAAATGAAAACAGGAGTGGACCAGGGATGTATCAAAATACATTTTAATTTCAATATTGAACAGATTTCACCATTTATTCCTTAGAGCATAATTGCAAGTAATCAAGTCACTGCATATAAAATCGATTTTCAAACCTTTTTAAATTTCTATAACTTCTTTGATAAGACACACCATAACCATTAAAAATGTGTAGGAGACAATCACAAAGTAGGCACTTTACATTAGTTTAAGGTTTAGTAGAATTATTGCAAATCAACCCATTAATTTAGTACCTAGGATAAAGTGAACGTGTATAATGAAATTTCTTGCAAAGCTGTGCAAACGTCTTCTAACAAACAACAGTAAGTTGTTGCTAATAGACTTGTGCAGTGTTCCTTACACAAATTCTCCCAAATTTATAAGACTTTAAATCAACCTATTCAAGTAACAAATAATCCCTACAGGGTTAAAAAAAAAAAAAAGTGTTATAGTCATGAATATACCAAACAACCACTGCAGAAATACGTAATGTAAGTAAGAACTATTTTTTTTTAAATTTGACATTGTGACTGGAGATGAACAGAAAAAGCTTCCTCCAGATGTATTACAGCAAGAGATTTCCTTCACATACAGACATTTTACAGCATCTTCATATCCTCTTCACTTCTATTGGCAAAGTGTAACCACTTGTGTAAGCCATGATCTGTTTGTGAGTGTTACAGTTTGAGACCTGTATTTTTCCTTTCGTTGCGTTGATGAGTGCTGTTTCCATCGAGAAGATGCTAAAAGGCCGGTTTGCTCATGTACTCTTCCATCGTCTGGAGAGAAGAAATTAACATTGTAGTGAAATTCACATTCACAAACTTTCTACAATCGTCCAGCTGCATTAAGCTCTTTGTCAAGACTCATTAGTGGTTGTGTACCATTTATAGTAATTGCTTAGAAATCCTTAAGCCAGTATTATTAAAAAAGCAGTCTTGCTCAATTATACGCATTCATGCTGCACAAAAAAAAAAAAAAAAAAAATATTTAAATAAAAAAAATAAAATAAAAGGGCATGTGGTCTGAGGTCTTTTCCAAGGCATTGGGAATCATTTTCAGCCTGTCAGGACCGTTACACTTCGATGCGAGATCTGTGCGTGAGTGAATCTCTCACCTCCTGCAGCATGTCTGAAGCCTCGATGGATTTAGCGACGGTCTGTTTCGATGTTTCCTGTATCTCTCCCCCCATCAGGAACTCGTCCAAGATAAAATACGCCTTCTCGAAGTTAAAAATTATGTCCAGCTCACACACCTGTGGGGAGAGGGGCAAATAAATTTTTCTTAAATGTCAAAACTATACAGTATTATACAAAGCTAAGAGAATTGTTTTTCATCACTCTGATATGTGCCACTCCTTCCCAGGAAGAAGAACAATCTTCTGAATAGAAAATCCTGATTAAAATGCTTTAGGCAATTGTACATTTGCAGGTCTCGCGATCAATAAAAGGTAAATTTTCAGGACTTTGGACAGGAATTACATTGTGAAAAAGTGTAAATCCAGGAAAAGGGTATGCATCTCTGCTTTAAAATCCTTAGTATTATTTTCACATACAGTAGGTTTAATAACTTCTTATGTTGTATGAAGATGTGGACGGTCATGGTGATATTCTACATAACAGTATGTAATGTACTTACATTGCCAAAGTACTTATCCAGCAGCTCAACATATCGATGCAGCACTTCCAAAGCCAATAGTTCATTGTCCTGGTCCTCCAAACCACAGCAGAAATACAGACTGGCATACCTGTGTACACAACAGCAAATTATAAATTATGCATTACTGGCAAAATATTACTGTTGTTTGTGTTTACCTGTTCATGGGTCTAATTTATAAATGTGACGAACGCACAAAACAAAACTGAAAATGTGCGTAAGCCACATTTATAAATGAGACGCCTGAACAGGTAAACACAAACAACATTAATATTGTGCCACTCTCCATGCAAAGGTTGTGATTTATAAAAATAAAAAAAAAAAAAACACCTTGACAGGAGAAAGTGCACATCTGTAAGTGAACTCAGCCCTGCATATGCACAATGTGGAAACACAGAATGCGAGAAGGGAATTGGCAATACAGAAGGCACAACCTTTACGTGGAAAGTGGCATGCGCACGTTTCCAGCCCCGTTTTGTCCGTACGCCATTTTTATAAATGAGACCCCAGGGCGGTCCAGAGTTTACTGGATGGTGCATCAGTAAGAATGGTCTGTGGGGAAACACAGTGCTCTGTGTAGTTAAATGGACTAAATAAAGCACAGAGGCAAATGGTTTGACTTGATGCTTTTTTGTATTCGAGTTATACGTTCCAGCCCTAATACACACTGCTGTATTTCTAGCTGATCAACTTAACAGACATTTGAAAACGCACATTACAGCTTAGTAAATGTCTATAGGCAAAGTACACTCTTACAAAAACATTGTCAGGCTTTCATGAACAAATGTCAGATGCTCGTTGAGTTGAGATGTGGCAAAGATCAACATGTCGCAGCGAGGGCGTGACCACATGCTGGCTGTGTTTAGGAAAAAGGGTTACAGACTGCTAATGAATAAACAGTGTGTAATATTGAATGTCTGACAAGAAGCAGGAGAATGGTAAACAGAGAGATTTAGGCAGTATTTATTATACTTTTTTTCCTGTACTTGTCAGCCCGGAGAGTCTCATTTGAATGAATGGAACATCAAAAGTGAACAGGAAGGGGGAAAAAAAAACCCTCAGGCAGCTTCAACACGAGTTCAGCAGATTGCCGTCTTCTGTCTTCTGTTTTTACTTGTAATATCAATATGATGCTGGGAATTTTTTATCCCCCGAATGGCAGCTGTGCACTTATGTATGCACATTGGTCAATGCATTCGTTCCACTGACATCAAGAAAAATACAAATAAAATGCCACAGGTTTGTCCTCAATACAGACAACAGCAAGAATAAATATTAAAATTAACGTATCCTTTACAAGAGAACAAGTCTAACTATGTAGTCTCAGACCCCCAGTCATAGAGGCCAACAATATTACCTGGACTCTTGATTATAGGATGAAAGCTTAGACTGTTGTACCAATCGAAAGCTAAATTTAATTTAACAGCATGATCTGAAAGCTAGACATATGAGTAACTCACTCATCCAGCCACATCCTGAGAGCCTCCTACTGAGCAAATAACCTACCACCCACACTAACTTCAAATAAATGAATCAGGCCATCTGTGAAGCCTCATATTGGGCAGGATTTCTGGTTTATTGCAACATAAGCTGAAGGTTCCAAGCTGACCAGCCAGGAGAAGTGGCTCTGAACTGTATGTCCTCATACACAGTGGCTCCAATACAGGCTCTTTCTAAGACACTTGAGTGTGAATAAATCGCTTGCTAATCATTCGCAGCTTTATTAGCTAAAAAGGCTGGATAACTCTTTCCTCCAAGTGACTGCCCTCTGACTCAGTTATGGCTGGACTCATGTGATGTCAAAGAAGAGCATGTGTGGCCTCCCTCTACCCAGCTGGTAGCTTTTTCCTATATCACTGAGGGTCAATTAAAACATGATCCATGTCTAATATGAAAAAAAAATAGAGACAATCGTTTTAACAAGTTTTTTCATTCATGCAAAAGATCATATCTCAAAGCACTAACTAGAAAGAAAAACAGTTTAGGATGTGATGTCAAGGCTGCTGGCAATGAGCGTTAAACAAAGTTCTGCTTCTTACTATTAAATAAGTTATTCTGTATCTTCAATATTTGCTTTAGATCAATAAACATAAATAAATATTAACTATTCGTTGTCCACAGCGAATTACCGAAGTTTCTGTTCATTCTTATGGGGAAATTCATATCGGGATACGAACTTTTCAGGTTACGAATAAAGTACCGGAACGAATTAAATTCGTAACCCGAGGTTCCACTGTACTGTACAAATAAAGAAAAAGCAACTCATCCATTAGCATACAAAAACCACTAACTGGATTAAGGTCTTAGAAATATTTTGCAATAGTAAGTTCATCCTGGGACAGCTACAAATGAGAGCAGTGTGTCTGTGGTGAGGACAATAGTGTAGAGAGCAGGCTGTGTAGGACATGAAGGGATTATTGTCAGCTCTGAAAAAAAAAAACAATGATTCTAAGTGGTCTGTGAGTGTGTTTTTTTTTTTTGTTTTTTACCATGATGTCAGGCCTTGGCATCAGAGCCAAGTTTCTGAACTGGATTCATGGAAAACAACAAACTTGACTATTAGTTAACTGGATTATAACTCGTACTCTTGTCTTATTACATATTAGAAATGTTTTTTGTCTCTAGTGGTTTACAACAGATGTTTGGACAAAGTCCAGATTCTCAAAGTTACCCACTTCTGTAAAAGAGGCACACTGGCAATAAACAAACATTAACCAGCTTTCAAAGCACAGCTCTGACTGGACCATTTTAAAACAGTGACCTTGTACTTCTACACTGATTCCTTTGCTATTTCTCCTTCAAATCATTATCTTGCACAAAGGTGAACTTTTTTTTCATATTTCAGCTGTCTAATTGAGGCCTGCAGGCTTTGTGCAAAAACGATGACAGCCATTATGCTGTTTTATACCTTTCAACACTGAGATCCTGTACATGCATATTCTTAGCAGACCATAGCAGACAAGCAATCAAATAAAACCTGAAAATCCTAATTTCGGGCTTATCAGCTTAAGTTGAAATGTTTTTATACTCTGAACACGGTCACATGCCTCATTTTAAAACGATGTGCAAATTTAAGCAACCAGATTATTTCACCGTTTCATCTACTTGTTTTTCCATTTAAACGGTTTCAGTTGGTTGTTATATCACACCAAAGTAGAAAACGATAAGAGGTAATTCATCTTGGTTTCAGTTCTTACATTATGAAACCTGTAAATTTAACAGGAATGTGTAGACTTTCTAGAACCACTGCATCTATAGTAGTTCGCTCACTTGATGTAAAAGAGGCATAGCTACAGGTCAGGTCTCCCACACACACTTTTTTTTTTTTTTTTATATATATATATTTGTCAAAATCGTTTTGCTGGACAACAGATATTTAATCTGGTTATTCAAACTTAGAGGGCCTATTTATGGCCAGTTGTTTTAGTCAGCCTCTTTGAAATGCTGGCTACATGTTGCCTCTCAAAATGCTTCCCTTCACCCAAGTAAAACGGGCAACGTTAGTTTTGCCCTAGAGTTGAATTTACTGCTATTGTTTGATAAAACTGAAACGTTACAGCATATGCTATTGCATTCAAAAACACAGAAGTATGAGAAAGGGCCATTCTTTGAAAAATCGAAAGACATTTTGAAAACAAAGCCAGTACAGACATTGTTACTTGTTTTTCCAACAGGATCCTTCTCACCTCTTATATACAATCTTCAGATCTCGCCAGTGCAGGAAGTTGCACGTGCGTGGTTTTCGAGCCAGCACCATCGTGGTCATGTCCCGTATGATCTTCTTCTTCTCTCGCTCAGGCAGTGGCAAGAACCATTTCTGCAGCCGTAGCTTCCCTTGGCGACTAAAGAGCAGCAGAAAACGCATCTACCCAACACACCACATAAAGACAAAAAAGAAAATATATTGACAAATAAATTAAGAAACATCTATACAGGTCATTATTTATCCTCTGTGATTTGAACGTGTGTAATGAGTGCTGTGTACTGATAAACTTCAACCGTCAAATAAATCCAATCATTCTTTCATTCATTAATACAAGAAGAAGTTATACGATGCATTTTATCTTTTTTTTTTTTAAAGTAAAGTCAAGTGGCCATCACTGTCAGGCGAGTTGTGGATAATGCAGAATTCTGGCTTATATACACTGACTAAGCACATAGAGGAGGAGTTGTGAAACATCTGGTGAACAAAAAAAGCAAAGCATTGAGTAAGCACTGCTGCTAAGGCTTTAAACAGCCCCAGAGTTACTTTGAAAAAATGATAAGGTTCACTTCCTTCTTCAGAAAAACTTTATAGGAAAACTGGTAGACATTCACCATCCACTTTATTAGGAACATCTATACACCTGCTTATTCACACAGTTTTCTAATCAGCCAATCATGTGTCAGCAGTGAAAAAAAAACATGCAGTTAACAGTCACATAAAACATCAGAATAAAGAAAAAGTGTGACATTTGTGGCATGGATGCTGGTACCAGACAGGCTGGATTGAGTATTTCAGAAAATTCTTATCTCCATTTCACACAAACAGGCTCTGGAGTTTATAAAGAAAGGTCTGAAAACATGTTTTGCATGAGTGACAGTTCTGTAGATGAAAATGCTGTATTACTAAGAGAGGTCAGAGGAAAATGGGCACTTTGGTTTTAATTGTCAGGAAAGATACTGCAATTCATATAAATAGATCCTCCACACACAGGATGTTTTTTGTTGTTGTTGCACCATTTTGTGTTAACTTTGTGTAGAAAAAGTTGTGTGTTCTAAATCAGCAGTTTCTCAAACACACAGCTCACCTTTTACCAAGAACTATGCCACAGTTAAAGTCACAGAGTTTCCCCCACAATCGGTTTTAAATGTGAACAGCAATTGAATCTTGACCTTGTGGTGACCCAGGTAGGCATTCCTATTAAAATGACCAATGAGTGTAGTATATTGTTGTGGCAATATACAGCAAAATTAAAAAGATTTTGCTAGATGAAAAAAACAGAATTTACTGATTCCTTTACTCTCTGGTCAGGGTCAAAGTGAGCTATATTGGGGACACTAGACATGATCTGGGGAATAGACCCTGGATAAGATGCCAGTCTGTCACAGGCCAATATAATATAGCAAATCAACCTAGTGTCCTGTTTTTGGAAGGTAGGAGGAAGCTGTAGAACCTGGAGTTCAATGTTAGATACTGATCTCCATATGACTTACATAAAGAACATGTGATTAAATGAAACTTTCTATTAAGATGTATATTATTGGGATCATATAAAAATAATTCTGAAGTGGCAAAGTGGTACAGGAGTACTACTGCCTCACAGCACCTTGCTCCTGGTGTAATCCTGAGTTCATCGGTCATCTATTTCCAGTTTCTCACTAAAAACATGTCAGTAGGTCAGTGTGGCACTAAACGTGAATACGCACGCATGGTGCCCTATGACGAAATAACCTCACACCTACACCTCTTGAGACCAGTCCTCATAGAATAGGCTCTCAATATACAGTGACCCTGAGCAAAATAAAGTAGTTACTAAAGTTGAACAAACGGACAGATGAATATAGTGATATCCTGTTAGCAACAAAAAACTGAAGACTGTACAGACTTTTCAATGCAGTTGAAAGACCCTTGGCACACCTAAACCTATACATTGTAGCCTGAGGCTGGGGTTGGAGGAGGGTGCTGGAAACTATTGTTAATGATTCTTAGACTACTAGGTAGAAACCTAAACCTGGGGAAAATGCAAATAAACAGGAACGTTTAGTGGCCATTCATTCACTATGCATTAACTAAATAAGTGGTTTCACAGCCGCCACTGTTTTTTCAACAAACTATTTTCAAAGGTGCCTCAAGAACTTTGAATTTCTATTACATTAATTCCAGATGCAGTAATGGGGCAATATGATAGCAATCGAATAAAAATCTACTGAAATAAAATATGTTCAAAGAAAGAAGACGGCCCACATTCGGTCTGAGATGAAAAAAGGAAAAAAATACACACAGGCATCAGTCTTTCACTTTTAGAAGACAAAAAGCTAAATAGGACATTATAGCTTAATATCGGGCAAAAGGAAGAGAAGTTTGGCGTAGCTTTCCGTCTTCCGAGGCATAAACAAATTACACCATTGCCCACATGTAAATGCTTTGAATGGGAGTGACGGTGTTGTCTATAAACAAAGTTCTCAATTTCTTTTTTCCTCTATTGTTTATATACGCACGCACGCACACACACACACACGCACACGCACACACACACACACACACACGCGCGCGCGCGCACGCGCACACGCACACGCACACGCACGCTGTTTAAAAATTGCTTACATGTGCAGAAGGCCCACATGCCCATGCAGTGCCTTTTCTTACAGTAATTTATCACAATAAAACACACAGATTTACACATCCTGGCTTAGTTTTTATAATAGTACTTTAACAAATGAAAACTTGGCATAATTATTCTTTACTGGATCTAATGCATTTTTTGTGGTTTGAGCTCTCTTTTAGGATTTCTATTTACAGTACTGTACAGATTACATGTGCAATAGCATGTTCTCCAGATCATATAACATGATGATGATGATGATAGTCAAACAACATTCAAAATAACCCCATTCTGCTACAGTAGGTCATGATCCGGAAATAAAAATGGAGCTCTGAAACAAGTAAACAGCTGCTTGAGTTTTGTCTGATCACATGACATCCTTATATCGGTGTCTTTTAAGATGGTCATAGTGGTGCTCACACTTTTTTTTTTGTTGTCGACTGTCGTTGGCCAGAAAAACTGTCATGTCCATAGAGATCTATAGATCTATCCAACTGTCTTTTATTTGATCATAGAATGGCCCTTGCTCATACTTTTGTGTTTATGAATGCAAAAGCACATGTGAGCTGTTTCAGAACCTCTGGCAGGATGTTATGCATAATGGCAGTAAGTTCAATTCTTAGTCACTGCTGTGTCCTTTCAACATACAGTAACTGGCTGACCTCACTAATGCTCTGGTGAACACAAAGACACACTCCAGGATCTATTGGAAAGCCTTCTCAGAAAAGTAGAGGTTATTATTGGATTTTTTTTGTTGTTGAAGTTAAACATTTGGCCATACATTGTGTACTTCTTTCCAATCACACAGAGCAGCTTTATGATAAAATAACACAGAGGCAGGCTTCAGGATATCTGCAGCCAAAACCAGGCAATAAGAACAGATGTAAAAAAAAAATTTAAAAAATTTAAATCACAAACAATTTGACTTCTCTTAAAGATAAAATTAATAGTGATTAAGTGATTAGTGATTGTGATTAAGTGATCACTAAGTAATCACTAAGTGATTAGAGATAGTGATTAAGAATGTGAAAAAAAAACAAGACTGGGATAGACATTTAGGAGATGTGGTGAGTGATGTCTATCATAGCAGTGTTCACACTGAGCTTTGTTGTCGACTGTCTTTGGTCATAATGGCATTGAACCAGAATTGTAACATCAGGCCACATCATACAGTGTTAATCTGACATCAGGAGGCTTCAGGAGAGTTTGACAATCCTGTATAAAGCAGAACTGGAGTGTGCTTCAGTACTCTACAGTCAGGTACACAAACTGCTGCTGCTGATGAAGGAATTTCGTTTAAAGCCAAACACACAAATAAATGTATGTGCACACAGTGTTAATGGGCACCAGTGTGTATGATGATGCATGTGAAATCTCAAGTTATAATTATAATAATAATAAAAATGTTATATTATAACCAACATTTTACCATTTATACTTTAACGCATTATGCGGAGGTGATCGACTGTTCTTCATATAAAATCCTCAAATTAGATGCTACCTGTCATGTCTTAAGTATGTGAGCATCTAAGACAAGTTGCAGGTCTTCAATAAGCCATAGAATCATCAGCCATAGATGTATGTTAATTTAAAGGTTAAGAGTCACTTGAACAACATAGTATTTTTTACTTAGTATATAATTTAAGTGTTAGAAAATTACCTTACTCGGAAGACCTGCAGCCCAAACCAAGCAATATGAACAAGTGATCACAACAAAAATAATTTAATAACAAAAATAAAAATAAACACAAAAAAAGCGTTACTTCTCGGACAGATGGAACTTCATAGTGATAAAAATTAAGACGAATGAAGGCCTGAGATGAATGTTTAGGAGATCAGCTGAAGGCAGGACATGCTGAAGTTGTCTCAGTCCCATAGCACTAATATCAATAAGGCTTCCAATATGATGGAACCAGTTTCACTGGAAAAGTGCTGAGTTCACGGAAGCGTTTATCTACTGCAGCGTGTTGTTACTCCTACTCATAGGTTAAAAAAAAAAAAAAAAAAAAAAAAGGCAACATCCAGTCATTAATAATACACTCAGAATATTGACTTATCCCTTTATCTAATCTCGCTACGGATTACATGAACTTCTTTTCGCGAAATAAAACAGATCCGTCAATCTGCGACTAAATAAAACCGGAAGTTGTAAATCAACAGCTACCTGGGAAGAACAGGTGCAGGCTGGAGACATGCCTTCAACCAGTCAGAAAATACATAATAAACCCCAGTAACTAACTATAAATGTCGAAAAGATCTCAGTTACTTACCATTTTGACAAAAAAAATACACAAAGTAAAGTTAAAAGTTAGTTCATTTGTCGGCTCTGATGAAGCGCTGCTCTGTCGGACACATCGCTCTCTCTCTCTCTCTCTCTCTCTCTCTCTCCCAGAATGCTTCAAACAGAAAGTGCGGAACTCCTCCTCTGCACGAGAGTCCAGAGCCTTATTCCAAACTACACCCTGCTGGATACTAAAGAGCGCTACATAGGGCGTCAAACCGGTATTGTATGACCTATGTAGCGCGCGTGTGTAGGATAGAGTATAGTGTTTGAACGCGGCTACGCTTTATTGCGTCATTGAGGCGCCGGTGCTGCACCTGTTTAAAGGTGTGGAGGGCGGCGGGATTTCAGGTGAGAACAAACGAACCAAGCCTTCTGCTTCTGCTTCTTCTTCTTCTTCTCTCTCTCTCTCTCTCTCTCTCTCTCTCTCTCTCTCTCTCTCTCTTTCTCTCTCTCTCTCTCTCTCTCTCTCTCTCTCTCTCTCT
>JAAIIK010000040.1:5808056-5819497 GCA_014706435.1 Silurus glanis
TTATTATTATTATTATTATTATTATTATTATTATTATTATTATTATTTCTATTTAAGTGATTTTCGTGGTCTACCGGTGCCAATTTCCTGCATCTGTTTCAGTTGCAGTTTTTTCTATGCATCGATGAATTAAGCTACAACTGATTCTGCATTATGGTGAGATAAGTTAAATTTGTATTATATATATGTTATAATTAAATTAATAATTAAATTGTCTAATATGTATAATACTAATATAATATGTACATTATTCGGGTCCATAGAAAATTGTCTTGCATGAAACTGGTCCTCGATCAGTCAAATTATGTTGATTAAAAGGTTTAGAAACACCTGAACAACATGTACTTTTTGCTTCGCTGAGTAGATAATCTATGTGTGAGAATATTACAAAATATGATTAAGGCTACTAGCAATTGGTTCAAGTAATTTAATGAACTACACCAATATGGCCATTAGAGGGCGATGCATGTATCAATGCTACAGTAGCTAGTACAAGGTTTATGTGCATTAAAATACCAGAAAACTGCGCGGTTAAAATCTCGAAATGAGTTGGTCAGAAGGTGTTTTTTATTTTTTCAAATTCTAACCAATTAGAAACTTCTACTGCATTTTGGTAAAAAGAAATGAAATAAGCACCTTCTGACCAATAGAAAGGTAAGAAAGAAAAAAAGGTGCTTTAACACGTCACATGTACTATATAGCCAGGTGTAATACATTTTTTGCATATCCCAGTGATGTTAGGAAGCTGGGATCAAACCACCAGGTCAGCCATGATACAGCACCCCTGGAGCACAGAGGGTTAAAGACCTTGCTCAAGGGCCCCAAGAATGACAGATTGGTAATACCAGGCCCTGAACTCTCAACCTTCTGATCATAAGAGGTAAGCAACTGCATTGGGCTCTAAGAACCCAAGGGTCCCTTAAAAACACATATTTTTACATACATATTATACACTAAAGTGATTTATTTGGCTGTTAATTCATGGCGTCAATGGCCTCACCAAACACTGCTTCATGCTGTAATGGAATATTAATCACAAGTGCACACAGCATGCAGCTCATCAGGTGAAAATGAGTCATACATCACATTGCTCATACAGTTCCTTGTAAGATTTTAATGTTTAATGTTGCTAGGTCTTTTTGCTTTGAATTAGTAGACAGAAAAATGTCAAAATGAACACAGTCTACATTGACAGAGAAAATGAGAAAAAGGATGGAATCTGAATATGCAATTTGAATGAGGGAATCAGTTCATTAACAGTCTCCTAATCCTGTATTTTGCCTGTGGCCCTTAAATCACTAAATCCACCCTGCTAAACTTTGATATACAACTATATATGATATTGAATTTGTGAATCTGATTGGGCAAGGATGGCAACATTAAGTCAGCTTTGCATTGTGCTGCTGATTATTTTGGTTTAACAAAAAGCCCTGTTGTGTTTCATTCCTAACATAACATGCATTTATGCAAATAAAAATGAAGATCCTTTCGACGTTAAGAGGAATTCTTATACAGCACTTACATATACACAGGCATTTAATTATCCGTCTGTTACAACAGTCTAGAAAATGAAGCTACCTGAATATAAGCATCAGTATATAATTGAAGTAGCTGGCATGGTGTGGCCTCTAGAGGGCGTTAGTCAGAACTGCAGTAGACATTTGTGACCCTGTAACATTGGGCCAGGCACTGAGGAGAGAAACTGAGCTTATGTCTATCTATGGTAACATTGTGTGGTTTGTCAAAGAAATGGACAAGTCAAGTCAAGTCAAGAAACTTTATTGTCATTTCAATAATATATAGCTGACACAGTACACAGTGAAATGACTCAATGTTTCTCCAGAACCCTGGTGCTACATAAAACAACAGAATACAAAATAGAGCTACGAGAACACAAAGCTAATGACTAAAGTAAGTTGTCCTCACCACATAAAGTGCATCGTGTGCAACCAAGTGCAAACAGTGCAGACAAAGGACAGTGCAAACAGATAACAAAAGACAGTGTGGGACAAATACACAAAACACAAAATAGTGCAGACCGGTAAACGTACTGTATATTATACAGTACAATGTGCAAAAGAGAACTGTATACAGCAGGGTACTTGTGACACAAAAAATAACACAAACACAAAATGTAAACACAAAAGATTGTGCAAAACAGCAATAGCAGCAGTTAAGTAGATGTGCAAAAAACAGCCTGTAAGCAGTTATATAGTTATAATAAAATAATAATATAGAATGGGTGGTGTTGAAGACATGAATGTGTGTGAAATAAGTATGAGTGTGTGTTTGAGTTCAGATTTGTAGCAGCTCAGTAACACAGTTGAGTGTGTGCGTGCGTGTGAGTTTCAGTTCTGGTTCAGTCCTGGGTGTTGAGGAGCCTGATGCTTTGAGGGAAAAAGCTGTTACACAGTCTGTATGTGAGGCCCGAATGCTTCGGAACCACTTTCATGAAGGTAAGGGAGTGAAGAGTGTGTGTGTGGGGGGGGGTGGGGGTCGTCCACAATAATGCAGTGTGTGGTGTAAGTGTCTGTGATAGAATGAAGAGAGACTCAGATGATCTTCTCAGCTGTCAACAAGTATGTCAGGTACTACTATTATTATATTATTATTATTATTATTATTATTATTGTTATTGTTGGTGTTTTATTATTATTATTATTATTATTATTATTATTATTATTATTATTATTATAGCCTAGAATATTCACTTTTGCAGTTTATAAATAATACATTTGCAAGGACTTGAGAGTTGAGAGTCTAGTCCAACTTAGTGTTGTTAAAAAATTGGAGACATATTTTCTCTTGCAAGTTTGAAATAAACATTGCTTTCTGTTGCATAATATAATAATGTAATATCATTTATACTTCTCCTGCTTTTGAGGCATTTATTTATTCTTTTGTTTACTTGTTTATTTACATAAGACCATTTTTTTAATATATAAAAATGGACACTATTGGCAGTTGCTGTATTCACTGATGTGCCTAGTCAGCTTAGTACAAATAATCCGCTTCAGGAAATCATGTATGGTCTGGACTGAGAACACAAATGAACACTCACTGTACCCCTGTACACCCAGTAGTGATTTGCAGGATTCACTTAAATGAACTGCATTTATCCCTTTTTATGAAATACAGAGGGTAAGCTAGCAAGGATATATGATGTGAAATTACTTTTTAATTGTATTTTTAACACTAGAGAAATTGCACATATATTAAGAAATGTTAGGTTTGTTATTAATACTACATAATCGAATAATAATCAGTTATCTGAGATTGCTATTATTTTATGTGAAAGGACTGGACTGTTGCTCAGTGGGTCAAAGTCGTCTTTTCAGATGAAAGGTAAGACAATTTTGCATTTCGTTTGGAAATCAAGGTCCCAGAGTCTGGAGGAAGAGTGGAGAGGCACAGAATCCAAGTTGCTTGAGGACCAGTGTACAGTCAGTGGTGGTTTGGTGAGTCATGTCATCTGCTGGTGTTGGTCCACTGTGTTTTATCAGGTCCAAGGTCAATACAGCCGTCTACCAGGAGGTTTTAGAGCACTTAATGCACCAGCTGCTGACCAGCTTTATGAAGATGCTGACTGCATTTTCCAGCAGGATTTGGCACCTGCCCACACTGCCAAAAGCACCAAAAGTTGGTTAAATGACCATGGTGTTGGTGTGCTTGACTGGCCAGCAAACTCACCAGACCTGAACCCTATAGAAAATCTATGGGGTATTGTGAAGAGAAAAACAAGAAACAAGAGACAAAAAATGTAAATGAACTGAAGGCCACTGTTAAAGACCCCTGGGCTCCATACCACCTCAGCAGTGCCACAGACTGATCACCTCCATGCCTCCAGACTCCATGCCACACCGAATTGAAGCAGCAATTAAAGCAAAAGGAGCCCCTACCAAGTATTGAGTACATACACAGTAAATGAACATACTTTCCAGAAGGCCAACAATTCATTGAAAATGTTTTTTAATTGGTCTTATGAAGTATTCTAATTTTTTTAAGATAGTGAATTGGTGGGATTTCTTTTTTTTTTTGTTAAATGTGAGCCAAAAATCATAAAAATTTAAAGAAACACCTATATAATATATAATATACAAGTATAATATACAAATTTCACTTTTTGTATTGAATTACTAAAATAAATCAACTTTTTAATGATACTCTAATTTATTGAGATGCACCTGTACGTTTAAGAAATAATTGTTAATGATGAGAAGCAGAATTAAAAAAAAAAGCCTGGATTTGTTGTCCTGCAAAAATCACATGGCAAAATAACATTTAATTCCTCTATTTGTGAGATTCATCTTTTGGAACAGTAATAACATTGAAATGAAGGTTAACACCATCTAAATAACAGTCAACACAGTAACACATTTAAGAGCAAGAGGCAGTTTTTTATTTTTTCCAAAAATATTAAATAATGAATTCTTCTTTTTTCGGCTTCTCCCATTAGGGGTTGCCACAGCGGATCATCCGGCTCCATACCCCCGTCCTCTACATCTGCCTCTTTCAAACCAAATACCTGCATGTCTTCCCTCACCACATCCATAAACCTCCTCCTTGGCCTACCTCTTTTCCTCCTTCCTAAAGGCATCACAGCCCAAACTTCTTTACTTTAACTTAAGTAAAAAAGTGTAGTCAGAACTTTAACTTTTATGATTTCACTCTATTGTACGGTGTCCTTGAGTGTTGTGAAAGGTGCCTTTAAATAAAATTTATTAATATTACCATTATTATTATTATTATTATTATTATTATTATTATCATATAAATAAAAAATATTGACATTTCAGTAACAGTAACAAGCCTGTTTTAAAAATGTAAGAAGTGAAAAGTATAGATATTTGTGTAAAAAATGTAATGAGTGAAAGTAAAAAGTAAAAAAAAAAAAATAGTGAAGTATTGATACCAAAAAAGATCCACTTAAGTACAGTAACGAAGTATTTGTACTTCTTTACATTCTACCTCTGATTAAAATCCATTGAGGTTTTGGATTCAGTTACTTTGTACTGCATGCTTATTAACAGTGTTGTGCTAGTTACTAAAAAATAGTAACTAGTTACAGTTACTCGTTACTTCATTCAAAAAGTAACTCAATTACTTTGTTGATTACTTACACCAAAAAGTAATGCGTTACTGTTAAAAGTAACTTTTTAGTTACTTTTTTTAAAGAACCTTCTTGAATGTTCCCATTAATGCCCTTTTATGCGTTATGGTCTATACAAACACAAAACTGACTTAAACACAATGTAATTTTTAAACACTATTTTATTTAAGTCAGACCAGCACAAACTGAATATATCACAAGGATTTCTGAAATAAATAAAATATATTCAGAATCAAAAACTAAAATGGCTTCTGCATCATAAGAGCTGTTGTGTTGAGCCCTTAAAAATGTTCCTTTCACAGCTGAAGTATAAAAACGATCAACAATGTAGAACAGAACACCGGGTTAGCTTCTAGCTTCATCGTGGCGTGGAGTTCCTGGAGGAGCTTCGGCAGATTGGAGTTGCTTCTATCGCAGTAGATACGACCTTCGAACCAGAAAGACACAGCTTACATTTTACTTAAAAGTTTTTGTCTTTATGCTCAACTAAAGTGAAATAATGAGCATATTTCCACTTTGAGAAACTCGTCTTGCTCTCGCCTCGACTCGCCATTACTGCCGCACAGACCTGAATAAACGGAGACACGACCACAGTGCGTCTTCTTCGTGTTTACAGTCGTTCTCATCCACCAATCCTACAATGCGTCTCTGCTGTAAACAGGTTAGACTGTAGGCTACACTTCAGCCCAAATTCATTCATTAAAAAAAAGTAACGGACAATGCACCATACGGTAACGGTCCTTTATTTAAAAAGTAATGCGTTACAGTATTAGTTACTGTCAAAAGTAACTGCGTTACTAGTAACGCGTTATTGCCCAACACTGCTTATTAATATATGATCTACTCTGCTTGTAGTTTAGAACACATATTTAATGGTCCAATTTTACATCACAGGTAAAAATAAAAAATAAAATGTTTCTTAAAGATGAATTTCAGACATATGTCTTATAAAGGACTCTCGACTGCTATGTAAATCAGGATTTAAAAGATTTATTCTGAGAAAGCCTCAGAGCTCAACGTCCCAAAACATTGCAGCACAAAGACCATTGTTAAATAGCATTGCATATATCACTTGCTCTCGCTACCATTGCATTTGATCTAAACTTGATGATACAAAGCTTTTGGGAAAATGCCTGATTCTTATCTTCTTATCTTCTGTGATTCTTTTGAAATGGAACAATCCACCTGGTGCACCATGATAAAGATAGAGCTGTAGCAGCCCTAAGAGGATATCGTCAGGGGAGGGGGGGTGTGTGCTTACTGAATAATAACACTACTAATCCTGATATAAGTCTATCAATTCTATTACAAATCCATAAAAAAATGCAATACCAATAATAGTGTCCTGGAAACTTTGGGGGTACAACCCATGTGAACAAAGATAAATCATCATCAATTTTTGAAGTTTCACCAAGAAGTGAGTTTATTCATGCTAGAAATTATGAAAAGCACATAACATTTATGTCCTTTGTAAAAAGCATCATAATCCTACCTCTAGAATTGTTGCAAAAACATTTTTGAATATCGTAAGTATAGCAGCAACTCTGAAATTACCTTCCAAATTTCTAGAATGTAAGCATTCTCGTAAAAATATAGATTGCAATCAATTTCCATGTTAATGCGAGCCCGATTAAAAGCCCATATGGTTAAAACATCTCTAAATAAATAAATCTTCATTAGCACATGATTTGCAGGTTGCTTGTTGCAGCATTATTAAATTGGAGACAGGTGCTGTTGTAGAGAACACGTAATGCTTCACAGATTTGCTATATTCTTTGGGTGTATTGATTAAGATTAGGAGGTTCTGGATTTATTTTGTTGTTCATGAACAAAAGCCTTAAGGTCTTGTACATAATAGTGACATTATGATTGTTTTGTAAAATATTTTATTATATGTCATTATTTTTTGGCATGATAATGATGTAGTAATATAAACATTAAAATATCAGTGCTGGAACAACTTAATTCAATGAGTTTTCTTTTTTTTTTTTTAGGAAATCTACATCCCAGAAGTTTTGAGATTTTTGTTCAGGAAGGAACTTTCATCTTTTAACATTCTGGTAGGACACTGTGAATTACATTGATGAGATGGATTGCTGGAGAACATCTTCATCTAAGAGAATTTGGGGAATTACAAACAATGTAGAGAAAAAGTTAAAGTAATATGGTCCTGCTGCTTCAAAAAAACACTGAGGTCAAGCTGTAAAATGCAACAATACTGCACTTGCAATTGGGAAATTAAGCAGTTATAATTCACATAAAAGACTATAAAAGTCTTGCATGTGACTATAAAAGCTGCTGAATGTTTTTCATCCTCGGTCTCAGATCAATAACGCTGGTTGTATGTTGAACAGACACAAGTCACCTGTCATAGTGTGGAGAAATAATTTGCCACTAAAACTCTGGGTAAGGTAAGGATTTACTTTAAATGATCATTAACAGAAATCTTAATATAAAGTCACTTGAGCCTGATTTTCATAGAGCTTCATGACACCTGCATAAAACCTGTGTTACAGCAGAAAAACTAATGACATTTATGAAGTTTTATTCCAGAAGCCAGCAGATGCAATAAAGGCAAACAAAATGTTACAACTCTTGCATCAAATGACATTGAAACTTCAGAAGATGGTATAACAGTTACACAGTGAGGCCTTTGTGTCAATCATTATGCTGTAATGAACAGTATGTATATTGTAACCCTTGAACCGAATTTTTTATGCATTTTCTCTTACCCTGAATTTGTGTTTTGTGCCACATGATTAATAATTACAATTATAATTGACATTAAAATGTAACAAAAACAAAAAAATGTTGACAAATGCCATTATTTGCATTTTTGCATTTGTATATTGGAATATATTATATATTATTTATGGTAATCACTGATAATTTACATGTAAAAACGTCATTAACAACTGTCCAAAACTCTTTTATAATAGTCAAATAATATAGTACATTATATCACCTGGATCTGTTGCCTTTTTTTTAGGTGTGTGTTAAATGCTCTTTTCTTTGTTTCGTTTTTATATCCTTACAATGTGTTTACTTCCTCTGCTGCAGAACAGCACAGACCCCAGAGTGGTTAGTAATGGCTTATTCATACTGAAATTCATAGCTTTTCCATTATGGTCATTGAATGAAGCAGTAAATGAGCATTTTTCTTGGGATTAGTCGATTGAGAGAGCCAATAAGTCAGATATTATTTCAGTATGAGCATATCAGCAAGTACATATGTAATCAGTAAATATGTAATTAAAACTTCAGTAAGTCACAAAATAAGTCAGTCAGTGAATTATTTAGTAAGTATTGACTAAGTCAGTATTTCGGTATGTCAATAAATCAGCATATCAGTCATACTATGGTTTATGCACAGAACGAGGTCTGCATGTTACATTTCAGGTGCTTGAACTTTAGTGGTTAAAGTGAAATGCTTCTTGCTTTGACTATGTAAATGTAGTACTCAAATAAATTAAATTAAGTTTTATTTGCTATTGCACTTTTAATAATGGACATTGTCTCAAAGCAGCTTTATACAGATAAAAAAGTTATGAAGTTTTGTGCTTAGAAGTTTATCCCTTTTAAGTGTATACTGTATCTAATGAGCAAGCAAGTGACGTCTGTGGGAAGGAAAAATGTCTCCAGGACACGTATATAACCTTGGTTCCCTGAGGGAACGAGATGCTGCGTCAAAAATGCTTTGGGAACGCAGTGTGGCCTGGAGATGCAGCGACTCGTTCCCTCAGGGACTCGAGCTGTGTCAACAACGCTTTGGGAACGAGAGTTTAATACCGCCAGACTGACCAGTCCCTGCCTAGCACAGCTAGATCGAAGGACAGAGGGGCCAGTAGTGGCACTAAGGTCAAGGTTATAAAACCTGCAAAGGTCAGCAGGGTGGACCAGCCCGCAGTGTTGCAGATGTCATGGAGGGAAACTCCAGAGGACTAAGCCTTAGAGGCTGTCACACAATAACAGGTCGTCGGATGACCAAGGGTACCTTACAGACGTACCCTGTTCTGTGCTGTAGATGTCCTGCAGGTTAGGGAGCTCAGTGAGCTCTGGAGGGCTCGCCTGTCCTGCATGGTGCTGTTCCCGAACCAGGAAGTGATGCTACACGTCAGAACGCTCTCAATGGTCTTGCTGACGTTCAGGAGAAGGTTGTTCTTCTGGCACCATCTCTCCAGGTTTTTAACCTCCTGTAGGTAGGCCGTCTCGTCATTGTTGGAGATCAGGCCCACCACAACAGTGTCGTCAGCAAAGTTGGTGGTGGAGTTGGAAGTGGCCACACAGACGTATGTGTACAGTGAGTACAGCAGGGGGCTCAGAACACAATCCTGGGGCGCTCCAGTGCTGAGGGTGAGGGTGGATGAGGTGTGTTTTCCCACCCGTACGGCTTGTGGTCTGTCTGTCAGGAAGTTAGAGATTTGACACAGCGGCAGGCTGAGTCCCAGGACCTCCAACTTAGAGGTGAGTGTGAAGGAAATTATGGTGTTAAACGCTGAACTGTAGTCCACAAACAGCATCTTTGTATAATTCCCTTTTGTAGCAGGTGGCTCATCGTAGTGTAGAGGAGATGCAATGGCGTCCTCAGTAGAACGGTTCAGGCGGTACGCAACGTAATGCTCCCACCTCACGTCATGCTCCAAGATGGTGAACGTGTTTACATCTCCGGCTTTCTCGGCGTGCATGCTGCTTGTGCCGCTAGTGCCACTAGCGTGGTTAGCTGCAGCCTCGAAGCGAGCGTAAAAGATGTTTAGCTCGTCTGCCAGAGAAGCGTCCGCATTCCCCATTCTAGAAAATGCTGTTCTGTAGTCCGTGATTGTTCTTAGTCCCTGCCACAGGCTCCTAGAGCCACCATGTGACTCTAGTTTCCTCCCGTAGCAACGCTTTGCATCCTTCACTGCTCTGCAAACACTGTAAGACCCAGCCTTAGTACTCGTCCATGACCCCCCCCGTGTTGTAGGCAGTGGAGCGGGATCTCAAAGCGTCGTGGATGGTTTTATCCACCCACGGCTTCTGGTTGGGAAATGTTCTGATGGTGGTTTTCTGCACCATATTATCCGCTAGTTTCCCGATGAATCCCACAACCGCTTCTGTAAACATGTTGACGTCATCAGAGCTGTGCCTGAACATGTCCCAGTCTGCGTCATCCAGAGCATCCTGCAGAGCAGCCACTGATTGGTCAGTCTAGCACGCGACCTCCCTCTGAACCGGAGCTTCCTGTTTCAGCCTTTGTTCGTAAACAGGGATGAGGAAGATGGCGGCATGGTCTGATTTCCCAAACAGTGGACGTGATTGTGCCTTGAAGCTGTTATTAAATTGTGTGTAGCAGTGGTCCAGTGTTCTTTTGCCCCTGGTGGGGCAGGTGATGTGGTGCTGAAAGTCCGGTAGTGCGCGCTGGAGGTTGGAAGTCTCCCACCACATTGAGTGCAGCGTCCCGATGCTGTGTTTGGTGAAGTGTTATTGATTCGTGTAAGTCCCATACTGCAGTGTCCGTATCCGCTAGAGGTGGAACATAAACGGCACTGACTATGACAGAGCTGAATTCCCGATGTAGATAGAAAGGCCGACATTTCATGGTCAGTAGTTCCAGATTTGGTGTGCAGGAGGGTAAAAGGGGAACGATGCTCACGCTGTCGCACCAGTGGTTTTCACCATCAGACACACTCCACGTCCTCATGACATCCCCAACTCCAGTGTTCTATCCATGTGGTAAACCGAGAAAAACTTGGCCGGCTGGATGGCGTGGTCTGGTACCACTGGGTTCAGCCATGTCTCAGTGAAGCAGAGAAGGTTGCAGTCCTGAATGTCCCTCTGAAACTTGACCCTTGCCTGAGGTTGTCGAGCTTGGTTTCCAGTGACTGGACGTTGGCTAACAGAATACTAGGTGAGGGAGCGCAGTGTGCGCGTGCCCTCAGCTTTTTCCTGATGGCGGCTCATTTCCGTCGCAGACGCAGACGCCTTCGTTCTTCCTCAGGATCTCGCTCGGCCAGCATGGGTCTGGGTTAAAAATGGTGAAAGGTGAGTGGATTGTACACCAATAGATATAAGAGTGACTCTGTCATATCTAATTATGTCCATCTTGTTTAGATGGAACAGTAACTAAGTAAATAAAAATATTAAATAAACAAAAAAAGACAACGCATAGCCGGAGCAGTCGTGACGGCAGCCGACCTCACCAGCGCCATCTTGAAGTCCATGGACCTGAAACCTCATTCAGTGGGCGGTTCAACTGACGAAGATCTAGAATAGGACGCAATATCGCTCATAAATTTCTCCCTCTCCTGGTATTCTGTTAGCCAACGTCCAGTCACTGGAAACCAAGCTCGACAAC
>JAAIIK010000040.1:5829497-5845777 GCA_014706435.1 Silurus glanis
TGTGTGTGTGTGTGTGTATATATATATATATATATATACATACATACATACATACATACATATATTTTACTTACTTACTTACTTATTACTTTCTATAGACTTTTTTTTTTGTTGTTTTTCAGTTGTTAATGGTAAGTAAACACACACCTCTGCTACGAGTACATTGTGCTGCATCTTCTTTCTAGATTTCATGATGCGTACTATGGCTGCCTCGATTTCGTGTTTCCGGTCGTCGTCAACTTTCTGACGCGTCTCCTTCCTCTCGGGGTCGGACTCCCCCTGTTTAGCAGCAACTGAACAACACAACATTTGATTACAAGTGTGCAAAGAAAACCAGCCATACAACAAGGCATTACAATAAGGAAAAAAAAACTGATTATCTCTCTACCCAAAAAAAATAATTGTAGGCTGATTTATAGTCAATTTGTAATCTAGCGTAGATTTATTCATTGATAGAGTCTCAAAGCACTTTTGTGTGTCGCTCTGAACAAGTGCTTCTACTATATGCCATAAATGTAAATATGTTCAGAATCAGAAATCTACAATCAGTCTCACTGACTACATTCACGTCAGTCTAAATGTCAGTAAGATCAGATAAAGCTATGTAAACATTGCATACAAATGTATGTCAATATTTTCAGATTGGATCTGTGTCATGTTCCTATGTGGCACTTTATGAGACTGATCCAATATCTGGACATGCCTCTGTAATCAGAATATAACTTGTGCTCCGTTTCCCCTCTAATATCACACTTTAGCATACATGCATGTCGTCAGCATTCGACTGTAAATGACTGTAAAAGACTGGAGAAAGGACATTACTTATAATCTTACATTCCAGTGCTCATGTTAGTTCTCACTCTCCAGTGTTCTGTATTGTTGAAAAATTTATAATCACACTCTTGATGTCACCCAAATGAGGATGGGTTCCCCTTTTGAGTCTGGTTCCTGTCAAGGTTTCTTCCTCATAACATCTAAGGGGTTTTTGAGTATTGAGTTTTTCCTTGCCACAGTCGCCATGGCTGCTCATCAGGGATTAATGCACACCATTCACCTTAACTTTTAAAAATCAGTAAAGCTTCTTTAAGACAATGTCTGTTGTGAAAAGCGCTATAGAAATAAACTTGACTTGACTCCTGTGTTCATTGTGTAACTACTCCATCAACGCATTATCTTACTGTATTTACAATTGGATTTCTTGTTGATTATGATAAATACTGTAAAGCAGATAGATGAGAAATGAGCTTGTTGAATGATGAATAAGGATAAAAAGTGAGAGAAGAGTCTAATGGTGTTACCTGTCTGGATTTTGACTCTGTGCAGTTTGGAGGTAAACTGGTCGTTGACTGTAAAAATGTGGCCGTTCTCAATCTCTTTGCTCTTCGGCTCCTTGGTAAGCACTCGCTGTGTGGGCTTTCCACACGCCAAAGACTGCAACGCTCGTACCAGCTCTCGCTCTGGGATATCAGTCTCCTGCTGGATCTCCTACAATAATATAGTAATTTACTACTACTACTAACTAGTAATGATAATAATATGTAGAGAATAAAGCCAGCTGCTGTACCTCAAAAGTGCACTTTTCTCTGTTGTTGAAGAGCATGAGGATGGTCATCTGGAACGTGGATACCTGCAGTATGTGCTTCCTTGTGTTGGAGCCCGTTACCTGTGCACCTCCTACGCCTAACTCTGACCCATCCTCCTACAGAGATATAGAGCATGGAGGGAACAGCTATTTACAACTTCACACTCGCAGATTTTAAAGATATTTTTGGAAGCGGTTCTAACAGAGGCAAATTTTAAAAAGGCAAATATAAAAAGGCTTCATTTACATTATTTGCCTGCCGAAAATCTAGATGTTAGATTCTGAATCTAATATATAAAATGACATTTCAGTTTTTTTTAACATGCTGTATCTGGAAACTGCAGCCATTAGCACAACTATGTTGTATTTCATTGGATTTATTACGCCCTCTTCAATAATATAGATATAGTCCCTGACTTGCGATGGAGATGTGTTCCGATGACCCCATCACAACTTGAAAATATCATAAGTGAAGACATGGCCTAGCCTACCCAAGAATGGTGATCAGCATGGGGTTGTATACTGTAATTTGTTAAGAATTAAACAAATTACAGTATATTAGCATATTTAGCTAAACAGAGCAATGTATGGTTCTGTACTATATAGTTTATACAGTATATACAGAAGGGCTGCAACAACTAACTGATAAAAATCTATAATGAAATTCGTTGCAGTCATCGATTAGTTGGGCTGCTCAAGTTAAGGGTTAGTTTGTCTACTACAACAGTAACTTCTGTTTTCAAACGTGATTTACTGCGGCTTTACTACGTTCAAATGCTTGTTTTTAATGTTTGTATATTTGATTTATGCATATATAACTTACTTATTATACAAAATGTAATTAATTATACAATTCATTACAATTAAACAATGTTTTTTGACAATAATTTTTAAGCACGGTTGTCAACTTGCCATCTGCAATTATCATTAAAAACAATACAAATGTTGATTTACACAAATTGCTTCACCTTTATATTCAAAAACATTTTTGAACCCAGCATGAGTAAAGTTGATCAAGAAAATCCCCCATGCACTGTCGTGCGAAATTCGAAATGCCGAAATTAAAGATACTGAACTCAAAATGTGGCTTTTGCATTTTTTTAAGTATAATTTTATACATAAATACCCTGAATTAGGGTTTTATATAGTTATAATAAGCAAAACATCTAATTTAAAAAAATGCTATTTAAAAAAGAAAATCCGATTAATTGGGGAAAATATACAGTATCTCACAAAAGTGAGTACACCCCTCACATTTCAGCAATCATTTTAGTCTATCTTCTCAAGGGACAATACTATAGAAATGAAACTTGGACATATTTTAGAGAAGTCAATGTGCAGCTTGTATAGCAGTACAGATTTACTGTCCTCTGAAAATAACTCAACATACAGCCATTGTTGTCTAAATAACCGACAACAAAAGTGAGTGATAAGTAAGTGATAACAGCTGTACATTGCGTAACCATGCAAAGCCACATGTCCTATTCATCATGTCTGTTTCTGTCTGCTTGTAAAAAAATCTAAATCTTGTATTAGAGCAGTTAAAACTTTGAGTACAATTCTTTCATACTGACCACTGAATGTTCAACATGGCACCTTATTGAAAAAACTCTCTGAGGATTTGAAAATAAGAATTGTTGCTCTCCACAAATATGCCCCAGGCTATAAGAGCATCGGTAACATCCTGAAACTGAGTTACAGTACAGTGGCCAGGGTCATACAAAGGTTTTCCAAAACAAGTTCCACCCGGAACAAGCCCCGCAACGGTCCATCAAAGAAGTTGAGTCTTTGTGCGTCAGGTGCAGAAGCTGCTTCGAAAAAAAACAGATGCATGAGTGCTGCTAGCATTGCTTTAGAGGTTGCAGAAGCGGAAGTTCCACTTGTCACTGTTCAGACCACACGCCTCGCACTGCAACAAGCGGGTTTGCATGGCCTTCGTCGCAGAAGGACGCAAAAGTCTGAAGCTGGCTCACAAGAAAGTCTGCAAACAGTTTGCTGAAGACAACCTGTCCAAGATCATGAATTTCTGGGACCGTGTCCTGTGGTCTGATGAGACTAAGATAAAACCTGTTTGGCTCAGATGGTGTCCAGCATGTGTGCAGCATGTGTGCTGACGCCCTGGTGAGGAGTACCAAGAAAATTGTGTCTTGCCTACAGTTAAGCATGGTGGTGGTAGCATAGTGGTCTGAGGCTGCATGGGTGCAGCTGGTACCTGCGGTTCATTGAGGGAAACATGGATTCCAACATGACATTCTAAGGCAGAACATGATGCCCTCCCTTCAGAAACTGGGTCAAATGGCAGTTTTCCAACAGAATTACGACCCCAAACACACTGCCAAGACGACAACTGCCTTGCTGAGGAAGAATTTGGGGCATGTGTCTAACATACAGCAGCTCTGTAATGTCATTATGGAGGAGTGAAAGAGAATCCCAGCAACAACCTGTGCAGCTCTGTAATGTGAATTACATGCCCAGGAGCATTAAGCCAGTGCTAGATAACAATGGTGCTTACACAAAATATTGACACTTTAGACACAGTTTTGTGAACAGACATGTTTACTTAGGGTGTACTCACTTTAGATTATGCCAACTATTTTGACAATAATGGACAGAGGAAAGTAAATCTATACTGTTATACAAGCTGCACATTGATTACTCTAAAATATCAAGTATACTAAAATGGTTGCTGAAATGTGAGGGGTATACTTACTTATGTGAGATACTCTATGGATGTGGTGGCGAGCACACGGACAAGCGCCGGTTCGCCAGCAGAGGGTGGAGCCGGAGACGCTCTGTTTCAATGTGCGACGATGCAGATAAAAAATAAAGACAAAATCTAAAGTTGAGCTTTGTGTCAGGGATCCACCAGCCACACCCTCACTTGAACCACACATTCCTCCTAGCAGCTCCCCGTCCTACTAATCATGCACACCTGACTCACATCAGCTCACACTACATAAGCACACACTTCCAAACACTCCCCGTCCGCTCTACCGATTAGTCTGGAGAACTTCACTGGACCTTCTGACTGCTCTTCTCATTTGACTATTCCGTGTGGATTATCACTAAGGACTTCTTTCGTTGAGATTCTACTCTGTGGATATCTTTATTGAACTGCTCTTTGCCTTTTTTACAATGAGCCATGGTACATTGTTGCACTTTCGCCAGGTTCACAACTGTTCCTACCTTGGACCACATTTGATACGTAGATGCTGACCAATGCAGACTGAGAACACGAGCTGCAGTTTTGGAGATGCTCTTATCCAGTCGTCTAATCATCACAATCGAGCCCTTATCAAACTCAAATCCTTACGCTTGTACATTTTCCTGCTTCTAACACATCAACTTTGAGGGCAAAATGTTCACTTGCTGCCAAATATATCCCACCCACTAATAGGCGCTATGATGAAGAGATAATCAGTGTTATTCATTAACTACTCATAATGTTACAATGTCATAATATTATGCCTAAACTATGTACAGTGAAAAATTCACAGCGCTTCTCTTTTTCCACATTTTGTTATGCTACAGCCTTATTCCAAAATGGATAAAATTAATTATTCTCCTCAAAATTCTACAAACAATACCTCATAATGATAACATAAAAGAAGTGTGTTTGAAATCTTTGCAAATGTATTTAAAAAAAACCAAAAAAAAAACACAAAAAATAATCAGATGTACATAAAGTTTTACAGCCTTTGCTCAATACTTTGTTGAAGCACCTTTAGCACCAATTACAGCCTCAAGTCTTTTTGAATATGATGATACAAGCACCTGTTTATGGGCAGTTTCTCAAATTTTTCTTTGCAAAACCTCTTAAGCTTCCTAAGGTTGGATGGGAAGCGTTGGTGCACAGCCATTTTCAGATCTCTCCAGAGATGTTCAATCGTGTTTATGTCTGAACTGGTTGTCATCTTGGCTGTGTGCTTAGGGTCGTTGTCCTGCTGGAAGACGAACTGTAGCCCCAGAGCGCTCTGGAGCAGATTTTTTTTTATCAAAGATTTCTGTTTCAGTTTCTGTAAATTGTTGCATTCATCTTTTTCTCTATCCTGACTAGTCTTCTAGTTCATGCCGCTGAAAAACATCCCCATAGCATGATGCTGCCACTACCTGGATTCCTGGTTACCCTTCCCCGGATCTGTGCCTCGATACAATCCTGTCTTGGAGGTCTACAGACAATTCCTTGGAATTCCTTTTTTGCAAGATTTCAAAAGCACTTCTTTCATGTTGTCATTATGTGTTATTGTTTGTAGAATGTTGAGAATCATAATGGATTTAATCCATTTTGGAAAAAGGCCATTAACATAACATGCGCTGTGAATACTTTCCGGATGCGCTAATCTAACAGATGTGCATATTACAAAACAGTGCACCTAATAATCTATTGTACTTATGTTAAAAGTTAGACTGTGTTACCTTTTTCACAGGCCCATAGAAGGTGGCATTGAGGTCTGCGGAACCCATGTGGTGCTGCAGCGTGAGCTGCCGGCCACTGTGCTTGGCCAAGTAAAACCTGTAACAAAGAATTCACACAGCTCACACATAAAGCTAGGATCCTTTTATACCATGTTCTGCAAAAGGTAGTAATGTTTTCCTTGTTCTCACACACTTGATTCAATAGTCTTGATACATGATAGGCTTGCTAGTCTAAACAAAGAGTTCAGTCAGGTTATTTATAGCAAAAAATGACCCAAGCTATACAGTACATCCACTGTTCAAGCACCAGGTTAAGCTTTGTCAGGCTGGTTGAAGCTCTGTGCAGAGGCAAAACGGTGTGTACTATATTTACCTTTCAGTACATTTCCATCAAAGCAAAAATAAAAATGAGGACAAAGTTATAAAGAAACATAACGATTGTTCTGTCTGTAATTCTGATATTGTGGCCACTTGAGATTGTTCTGATATACACCGGAGCATTTATTGTACCTTCTAAAGACTTCGAAGGCATGCCGTGGGGAGTGAGGGATGTTACATTTAGGCGTAGCTGACTGTGTTGGCCAGTAACCTGTAGTCAGGACTCGGACAATGAGATCAACACCACCCAGAGTTACCTGAGACAAAATGACACCATATACACACCATAATTACTGACTGTACAACGTTTTGTACACGGCAAACACAGTTTAGAAATGTGGGTGTGTGCATGTTGTTGATAGTTATTGAATCAGCAAGTTAATGAAACAGCAATCGGGGCACATTTTTTCCTGTGCTATGTTTGTCCAAGAGGTCCTACTCACAGGCCAACTGGACTTCTGAGAAGTGTTCCTATCATGAAATTAAAACAGTCTTGCTCATTATTTTCTGACGCTGCTGGACTTAAGACAAATTCATACTGCTGGATAATAATCTTGTTAGCTGATATATCAGTTTCAGCAGCTCTTTTGGGTTTGTACTCCGTTTTGGTAATACATGGTGTGTGCATTTCTGTACAATGGCACCTTGGAAATGAAAGGAAACTCCCACACACATTTATTATGATTCTGAAATGTATGTGTTGCAATTAGTGATTCTGGTGTTATATATGTTCATTACAAAATATAAGTTAGTGGTTGTGAGACCACTGCGGTGGTGGTCTCTTACCCCAGTGGACTGCAGGTGCTGCCGAAACTCGTCCATGGTTGTGTTAGAGATGCTCATGTCCCTGAACATGCCTTCCAGTTTAGACGTAAACTGACAACCGCACTCTGTCTGCAACACACACACAACATCGGTGTGTAACGCTCATGTTCCCATTTACTGACCATAGTTGCTGTTTTTGTCAGGTTGCTCATGGGTGCTCTAGTGTTATAAGGGATCAAATTACATGATTAGCAAACAAACTACAATAAAAGGTAGAATGACTGACAGCACGAAACAAAAAACAATCAAAATCTGTTTAGGTTACTTTAGGTTCATGCAATTTCTTTTAACATTGCAGAGCAACCAAACAGAATACCACCGTGAGGGGAATTACATATACACTATATTGTCAAAAGTATTGGGTCACCTGACTGTTTCTTCTATATGTGGTTCTTTTCCAAATTGTTACCACAAAGCTGGAGGCACTCAATTGTACAGGGCGTCTTTAGATGCCCTATAATAAAATTTTGAATTCACTTGAACTTGGAAACCCAAACCTGTTCCAGCATGGCGATGCCCCTGTGCACAAAGTGAGCTCCTTGAAGATCTGGTTTACATGCTTCGGAGAGGAAGATCTTGAGTGATCTGCTATAGAGCTCTGATCTCATCCCTACTGAACACCTTTGGGATGAATGTGAACGCTGACTGCACCCCAGGTCTCCTCACCTAGATCAGTTCCTGCCTTTCGCAATACCCTTGTAGCTGATGAACACAAATATCCATAAGCACACTCCAAAATCTAGTGGAACATCTTCCCAGAAGTGTGAAGGGAATTATAAGAGCGAATTGGGACTAAATGTGGAATGCAATGCTCAAAACTCACATACAGTACTTATGACCAGATGACCCAATACTTTTGGTAATATAGTGTGTATAAAACTCATTTATAGATTTAAGCAGCATTTTAATTCATGCCACTATTTGATGATGTTTTTATTTTAGCACAGCAGTGTTACATGCACTGCATGAATTAAACTAATGAGAAATGAGTTTCCTTTAAGCATGATGCCTAATGAATTTCTAACACCTCATGACATGCTTTTTCACAAATGCTTACAATATCTTTTAAGTTTATGAAATAGTTTATCTTTATAAGTATATTTCATAAACTTTAAAGTTTATGAAATATAAATACTCATCTACACCACATTATATGTAACTTTCAAAAGCAACTTTCAAGTCCTGTTAAAGTTTTAATGATTTGTTTTTTTAATGCAGCTTGTGGCTTATGTTTTTTAAGGTTCACACTTGCTGTTTCATACAAGGATTTACACGTATGATTGCTGTTCCTAGACTTTAGTTCAGCATTCAAACTATCCTTCCTCAGCACCTGGTTTGGGAACCTGAACATTTCCCTCTGTAACTGGACCCCGGACTTTTTGACTGAAAGACCTCAGGCAGTCTGGATCACAAACAGCAACTCCAACACCATCACACTGGCACTGGAGGCCCCTCAAGGCTGTGTACTCAGTCCCCTGCTCTTCACCCTGCTGAACCATGACTGTCAAACTTCTTTTTTCGGCTTCTCCAATTAGGGGATGCCACAGCGAATCATCTGTCTCCATACTACTCTGTCCTCTACATCTGCCTCTCTCAAACCAACTACCTGCATGTCTTCCCCTTATCATATCCATAAACCTCCTCCTTGGCCTTCCTCTTTTTCTCCTTCTTGGCAGCTCTATACACAGCAGTCTCCTACCGATATACCCCATGTCCCTCCTCCGCACATGTCCAAACCATCTCAATCGCATCCCCTCACCTTGTCTCCAAAACGTCCTACATGCGCCGTCCCTCTAATAAACGTATTTCTAATCCTGTTCATCGTCGTCACTCCTAATAAAAACCTTAACATCTTCATCTCTGCTACCTCCAGCTCCACCTCCTGTCTTTTACTCAATACTACTGTCTCTAATCCATACAACAGGACCTACAACGTAGGTCTCACCACAGTCCTATAAACTTTTTCTTTCACTCTTGCAGATACTCTTCTATCACAAATCACTCCTGCCACTCTTCTCCACCTACTCCACCCTGCCTGCACTTTTTTCTTCATTTCTTTAACACACTCTCTATTACTTTGCACTGTTGACCCTAGGTACCTGAACTCCTCCACCTTCACCACCTTTTCCATAACTTCATAGTGTGACTGATCAACTTAATTCCCCTGTAGGTACTGCAGGTCTGCACATCTCCCTTATTCTTAAAGATCGGTACCAGCACACTCCTCCTCCATTCCTCAGGCATCCTCCCACCTTCCAAATTATTGTTAAACAATCCTGTTTAAAACTCCACTGCCGTCTCTCCTAAACATCTCCATGCGTATACCGGTATGTCATCTGTGCCAACCGACTTTCCACTCTTCATCCTCTAAATCGCTGCTCTCACTTCCTCCTTACTAATCCTATCCACTTCCTGCTTCACAATCTCCACATCATCCAACTTCTCTCTCTCTCATTTTCCTCATTCATCAGCTGCTCAAAATACTTCCTCCTTCTTCTCAACACACTCTCCTCACTAGTCAACACATTTCCATCTTCACCCTTTATTGCTCTAACTTGCAGCACATCCTTCCCAGCTCTGTCCCCCTTAGTGTCCAACCTCTCATACAGCTCCTCATATGCCTTTTCCTTGGCTTTCGCCACATCCCTCTTCACCTGCTGCCGCATATCCTTGTACTCCTGTCTACTTTTCTCATCACTCTGTCGATCCCAATCCTGTTTTGCCAACCTTTTTCTCCTTATGTTTTCCTGCACTTCCTCATTCCACCACCACGTCTCTTTGTCTTCCTTTCTATTTACTACAGTCTTCCTCCTTCAGTTTCCACCATCTTATTCCCATGTCAGTCCTCACTCTCCTCCTCTTCTTCACCTCCAAAACCATCCTACAACCCACCATCCGATGCTGTCTAGCTACACTGTCCACTGCCAACACCTTACAGTCTCCAATCTCCTTCAGGTTGCATCTCATACATAGAGCATAGTCCACCTGTGTGCACCTTCATCCACTCTTATACATCACCCTATGATCCTCCTTCTTCTTAAAATAAGTATTCACCACTGCCATTTCCATCCTTTTAGCAAAATCTACCACCATCTGCCCTTCCACATTCCTCTCCTTTAGGCCATACCTACCCATCACCTCCTCATCACCTCTGTTCCCTTCACCTACATGCCCATTAAAGTCTGCCCCAATCACCAATCGTTCATTTCTAGGTACACCATCTACCACTTCATCTAATTCACTCCAGAATCTTTCCTTCTCCTCCATCTCACAGCCGACTTGTGGAGCATAGGCACTGATGACATTTATCATCATCCCTTCAACTTCCACCTTCACGATCATCACCCTATCAGAAACTCTCTTCACCTCCACTACACTCTTACTGTACTCTTCCTTCAGAATCACTCCTACACCATTTCTCTTTCCATCCACACCATAAAAGAACAGTTTAAACCCACCTCCAATGTTCCTGGCCTTACTCCCTTTCCACTTGGGTCTCCTGAACACACAACATATCTACCTTTCTCCTCTCCATCATATCAGCTATCTCTCTCCCTGTACCAGTCATAGTGCCAAAATTGAAAGTACCAACACAAACCTCTACTCTCCTCCACTTCTCCTTTTCCCGCTGTCTCTGTAGACGTCTTCCTCCTCTCCTTCTCCTCCTTTCGCCCACAGTAGCCCAATTTCCACCGGTACCCTGTTGGCTAACGATACCTGTGGCGGTCATTGGTAACCCGGGCCTTGACCGATCCGGTATGAAATTCAGGTTCGTGATCCGCATATTTGATTTGGCACATGTTTTACGCTGGATGCCCTTCCTAACGCAACCCTCCCCATTTACCCGAGCTTGGGACCGGCACTAAGAGTGCACTGGCATGTGCAACCATGATGGCTGGGTTCAATACGCTCTTAAATACATCTCACAAAATTATGATGAAGCTCATGATGATGGTGAGATTTACAAAGAAGTCACATTAATTCCAAGTCTATCAAAGTAACCCAGCCACATCTGTACCGGATTTCAGTGCTACAAACAGAACTAAGTAAAAAAAAAAATCTGATTCTGTTCCTATTATCATGAATTCCATCATGAATAAATATTAGTGAGCTCATTTCAAAAGCAGCAATGGATGTTCAAGCCCTGCCACTACCTCCACCATCCTTTATAGATAAACTTGTACAGTATGTTTTGTATCATGAGCAGATCCTTTCTTTCTCTGCACTTTGGCCTTTCCAATCTCTTGCCAAATCCAATCTGGAGTGCTCCTAAAGTTTTCTTCATACCATTGGATTGTAATACCTTCACCCCTGCTCTGTGGATGTGCTTGTTGATGTTACTGACTGTTGTTTAGCATGTCTTTATGCAAATAAAAGCTATTTCTCCTTGCCTTTTCTAACGCAAATGTCTTCAGTACAAAAAACAACAGTGTTGTCCTTTATTAATGGGTGGAAAAAATATTCAAAAATATTCTTTACACAAAGGAGCAGCAGAAACAAAGCGTGAAGAAAAAAAAAAAAGAACAAAGAGAGCCTCATACCTTGAGCTTGGAGATCATGTTTTTCTCAGAGTCGTCAGAGACGCTCTTATTGGTGAGAAGCCTTCTGGCCAGGTGCTGTTTGTAGTAACGTTCAAAAACATCTTTCTCCTGCATGAACCGGAAAAGCACCATAGCCTTATCCAGGATGGACTCGACCTCTTGTTCAGTCAACTACAAAACAACCAAATATACATGCTTTTAATGTGTATGCAATACTGCATTATTTTTAAACAAAAGCACCACCACTACCACAGTATCACAAATAACAGTAACAACAGTAATTTAAATTACCACTCTTTACAACCATGCTAAACAGAAAAGCATCTCAGAATGCACAGAACTAAACTGATAGAGGATGGACTACCACAACAGAAGACTTCAAGGATCTCCACTTCTGTCAGCCACAAACAGCATTTTTCATTTGGAAAATACCAGGCAATGCTTTTCCTAAGGGCCACTGTTGGTGCGTCTGTGCTGACCCTCACCTCAGACATTTCAGTCACAGTACCAATTTAAGACTGTTGCCATATTTAAATGATGGTTGAGCAGACCAACGGACTACAGTACAGTAAAAATAAACTTTGTTTGCATGGTAAATATTTGCAAACGTACTAATTAAATCTCTGGTAAAACTAGGTTCACAACATACATATGGCTCACTATGTAAACAAAAGTTTGTGGAAATCAGGTCCATATGTGGTTCTTTCGTCTTTGTACACTGCACCATCTCTCAAGGGTCAAATAAACAAATGGGTAACAGTTCTATATCATTATAATATAATATAAATGGAACAGAGGTAAGGAACAAACAAACTGGATTTGTGCGAACGTACTCCTTTGACTCCTTTCTTCAGCTTGTCATCAATGAAGAGTGAGAGGTACTCAGGTGATCTGGAGTTGAGGTTCAGGAAGTACTCAAAGTCTCCAGCGATGGTCTGTTTAAAGAGCCGGTCGTTACTGAACGACTCCTGCAGAAAGCGGTCAAATCGTGTCTTCAAGTCCAGGAGGCCCTGTGCAACAGACACTGACATTTAACCACATCATTGATCTTTATTTATGTTAGTCTAATATCATATCTGATCTTTTTTTTTTTTGAGTCCTTAAAGAGACATTTAGGTTTCAATAGGATCTGCTGAAGGATTAAACATTAATAATTGTAAACAAATAATGTTGGCAACTGCTATTAGGCATGTTCAAGGCTCTCAGCCAGCATTCAGCCAGCTCTATTCTTGGATTATTCATTGCTTTTAGTTGCTTCGGATAAAAGTCAAATGAATAAATATAAATCATTTGGACATTTACATTATAATTGAATGGAAGAGAGTATGGCAGAAGTAGGGAAGTAAGGAACAGCCTTTCAGCATGTACCTCTAAATAAATCATGTTCCGAAAGAAACAGAAAATGTTTACATTAATATATACACTATATTTCAAAGTATTGGGTCACCTGACCGTTCCTTCTATATGTGGTTCTTCTCCAAACTGTTACCACAAAGCTGGAGGCACTCAATTGTATGAGACGTCTTTAGATGCCCTATAATAAAATTTTGCATTCACTTGAACTTGGAAACCCAAACCTGTTCCAGCATGGCGATGCCCCTGTGCACACAGTGAGCTCCTTGAGGATCTGGTTTACATGCTTTGGAGAGGAAGATCTTGCTGCTATAGAGCTCTGATCTCATCTCTACTAAACACCTTTGAGATGAATGTGAACACTGACTGCACCCAAGGCCTCCTCACCTACATCAGTATCTGCCTTTCGTAACACCCTTGTGGCTGATGAACACAAATATCCATAAGCGCACTCCAAAATCTAGTGGAACATCTTCCCAGAAGAGTGGAGGGATTTTTAAGAGCGAATTGGGACTAAATGTGGAATGCAATGCTCAAAACTCACATACAGTACTTATGACCAGGTGACCCAATACTTTTGGAAAAGATATATACATATCATACCTTATAAGCGTTTGTAGAGCTTGTAATGGTTTGCAGTGACAGGATTTATGTAAACCCCTCTTCATATTGGTGTCTGTCTGGTCTTTGCCCTCAGCAACCAGGTAAGCAAAAATCATTTTGATAACTAACTTTGATAAGTAAGTCAATTACTTATTTAGCTTTGTGCATGTTGTTCAGGCCACTGAGTGCATTTTGTCCAGTTGAGCCAAATTAATATACCCAAGTTAAATAAATGTATCATCAAAGGTTAATAAACAGAAAATATTACCACACTGCAATAAGAAAAATATAGAATATAGTTTGTCCAAGTGAAGTCCACTCTGAAAGCCCATCTTACTGCACACAGCAATTTTACAATTTACTAAACAATGCAGGAAGCAAACACCAAAGCATGAAGAATTCATCTAATATTCTCCCTGTGTGTGGTGCAACTGAAGTGCAGCTAAATGTAATACAGCAATCTGTAAACTTCAGGTCAGTCACCCTTCAGATAAGCTTCCCAAACAAGAAATTTTTTCCTACTAAACACAGAATTAAAACACTGGTTTGATGCTAAATAACATTAGGCTGTGTGAGCAAACTGTTAACATTGCACAGTACGGCAATGCTAATGGTAAATGAGTAACCGCCTATTAGCCACATGATAATTCAGCACTGGGATAACAGTTGTATACTACAAGTGAATTTTATCTTTACATTTTTATTTCATCTTTACATCTAAAGAAATCGCTTCTCTGTACTTCACATGATCCAAACATGACCTAATGATTAATAGAAATAATTGAATGGTATTTTGATAGTACTCTCCAAGTTGTTAATAGTTCTTTTATATAGAAATCCGATATTATTTAAAATAGTTACATTAAATACGAACGCTCCCCACCTCACGAACGGGTAACGTTCCAAACGACCGTTCGTACCGTGAATTTGTTCCTAAGTTGTTACTGTGTTCGTTATTGACTACCTAATATATATATAGTATATCTCCTAATGATGTAAGAGTTATAAATACTATCGAATAAACAATAAAATATACTAAAACAAATCAAAATACTGAATACAATATTTTGTATCAAGTAATAAAAAAAATCATAAAAATTTATAATAATAATAATAATAAAAATTCACTTAAAAAAAAATTTATTCGCCCGAGTCCAGTGCGCATCATTTAGACTCTTACGGTCAACGACTAGCTCGTGGCGGCTCTCCTCCGATTTGAATTTTCCCGACTCTGAACAAATTTCACTTTGAGGACAGGTTTGTTCGTATCCGCTAAAGTTGTAAAGTGGGGAGCGTCTATACATTCCTTTTCCCAGATCAGTTTATGTAATACTAATGAGAGAGGAATTAATGAAATAAGCCAGGACTAAAAAGCAAAAGCTGATCATTATCCCTGGACTCTAAACATTATTAATAATAGTCCTTTATCCTGCTCTTCTCCTGTGCTTACATTTTTTTTTTTTTTTAATTAAAAAAAATTATTATTAATAATAATTTGAAGCACACTTACAATAAAAATGTAAAGGCAAGTCTAAAATGGACCTGAATATACTGATGAGGAGCTGCAACAGATGGAGCAGGACAGAATACAGAAGACAGAATGTGTGACTGCATTGAACAGAGTAAGAGAGAGACGTGCGTGTGTGTGTGTATGTGTGTGTGTGTGTGTGTGTGTGTGTGTGTGTGTGTGCTAGTTAACAAATGTCTGTGTGTTGTTCTGAATTGGATTTTATGCCTTGTAGTTTTAATTAAAGTTAAATCAAACTTAATTAACTCTGTTTGTGGTTCACCCAGGTTGTTCTCACAGGTGTGAACAAATTTATTTCTAAACACAGAATTGGTCTGAATATCCCATCAATGTGACTGCACTGGTTATGTATTGATGTGTCTTTATGGAGTGTCTTTGCATGATCTCCCAGTGGCTGTCTGGGTTCTCTGCAAGTTCTCTGCATTCTCTGCCCCTGAGCAGGATTATTCTAAGAAAGATGAATGAATGAACAAACAGTTCATGAAGTATATACTAAATCAGCCATAATATTAAAACCATTGACAGGCTACAGCAATAATATTGATTATCTAGTTATAATGGAACCTGTCATAAGGTGGCATGAATTAGGTAGTAAACAGTCAGTTCTCAGAAAGGAAAAATGGGTAATTATCTGAGGGAATTTGAGAAGAGCCAAACTGTACTGCTCAGAGCAAGTCCAAAACCACAGGTCTTGCGCCATGTTGCATGCAGCATGTACTGGTTATTACATGTAAAAAGTGTATTGATTCGTTTAAAAGAAAAAACCTTTCTATGCCTGTTAATTATTTAAAAATACTACACGTACCACAAAAAAAATTAACACTCAATCAGAGTAGTAGTAGGTTTAGAGGTTTCTTGCCTGTATGTAGTCGACAGGGTTCTTGCCCTCTCCCTCCTCAGACACCAGCGCTTTTCCCTGTTCTCGCAGATATAAACTCATACACTCACACATTGTTTTCAGCCCGTTTGGCACCCTGCTGAACAGCTTATACATACATGCCAGATCTGAGAGAGAGAGAGAGAGAGAGAGAGAGAGAGAGAGAGAGAGAGAGAG
>JAAIIK010000040.1:5865276-5875531 GCA_014706435.1 Silurus glanis
TATATATATATATATATATATATATATATATATATACACACACACACACACACACACACACACACACACACACAATTATACACTCATTCTTACAGCCTACTTACCATGTACATTAAAATGTCACGTATCATGACCATGGCTGTCTGGTGATCATTCCATGCCTGGTTTAGCGTCTGCAGGAAATTGTTGTTTAAGGAGTTGAGTACGTCTTCTCGAACCTTAAAAAGTTACCAAAAAGAAGAAAAGAAATAAAAAGAAATTGTAAAGCAATATCGACAGGTGACTAGTTTATATACCATTTCAAAAGACAGGAGAGATAAGGAGGAGTAAGAAAGAAAGAGTGCTGAGGGTGTTAACAAACCTTAAGACAGTTGGACTAAATGAGGTCATAAGAAAAACATTCTCCACCTGATCAGCACAACTGCACACACTAAGTTAGCTCTGTAGTGCTAGCTAATAGAGGTGTCAGGTTCCTGCCACTTTCCACTAATCTCGCTGCCTGCTCAGTTTCTCCCTCTGAGTTATCGGTTTAGAGTTTTTGACACACTCTCTGCTGTCTAACACATTGACAGTTCCGTTGAAACACTAGGTTCAGTTAGTTCTTTCACAGCATGCTTTTTTTATTTCTAAGCATGTTGCATTAACTGAACATTCTTGTACACAACACTGAAGTCACATGAAGCCCTCATTCTCTCTGCTGGAGTTGAGTATATCCTCTTAGAGTTGTATCCACACTAACCGCTAAAATGCCTATGGATAATCACTGCTGGAGTGGAGTTAGTTCCTTAAAGCAGGACTTAGCCACTCACATGCTAGCACAATGTTTGTAACAAATATATATATATATATATATATATATATATATATATATATATATATATCTCTCTCTCATATAATAATATAACGTGTGAGCCAGACTGGAATAATGGAGTCTTGTATGCTTGTATCTCACTTGTATGCAGTGAGATAGAAAGACAGGAAAGAAAACCACAGCTCATTACTTTAGTCTATGAAGTCTTTCTGACTTTTTTCAGAGCATAAACACAATGTAACCCTACCTCAGAAAACCATTTTTGATAAAAACGTAACACACTGGCCGGGTAAAAAAAAATGAGGGTGCCGTTAATTTAATATTTTTTGGCACAAAATGTACAAAATCACTGCAATCAAGCAATTTCTGTAACTCTCAATAAGACTTCTGCACCTGTCAACAGGTATTTTGGTCTCCACAACTGCTCCAGCTGTCTCAGGTTTGAAGGGCCTTTTCCAGACTGCATGTTTCAGTTCTTTTCACAGACATTTAACAGGCTTTAGATCAGAGCTCATAGAAGGCCACATCAGATACTTGTGTATTAATATGAATCATCATCTTTTTCGTTGGCTGCTCCCATTAGAGGTCACCACAGCGGATCATACTACTCTGTCCTCTACATCTGCCTCTTTCAAACCAACTACCTGCATGTCTACCTGCAGGTTTTGGAGACAAGGTGAGGGAGGCACGATTGAGATGGTTTGGACGTGCAGAGGAGGGACATGGGGTATATCGGTAGGAGAATGCTGAGGATGGAGCCACCAGGAAGGAGGAAAAGAGGAAGGCCAAAGAGGAGGTTTGTGGATGTGCTCACCACATGTCCCTCCTCTGCACGTCCAATTCAATCTCGCCTCCCTCACCTTGTCTCCAAAACCTCCACAAAACAAATTCTATCGAACTCGAAATATATGATCAGAAACGTAATGACTGAAAACATCACCCTGTTTCTGCAGCACTGATAAACATCCATGGACGAACATACTTTATTGATGAGGTGCTCTGTGACGACTTCTCGCAGGCCCGTGTAGAGCTTCTCGCCATGTTTGTGCAGTACCATGGTGTAGGCATTTCTGTACAGCTCCTCAAAGCTCAGCCCACTGTTGTTTTTCCTCTGGATCTCTTGGATGGCATTCTTCAGCAGTTCCCAGATGTTGTTCACATACCTCTCATCCATGGTCATCTGCAATATCAGAGGCGCAGAACATGATTTAAATCAGACATGTTTATGACATTTGTTATCTTTCAGCTTTTAAAAAAGTCCACACTTACATGGAAATAAAGAACAAAGCCAGCAAACACTGTCGCAACATGAGAGAAGGTCTCCATTTGAAACAAAATATAACAACAGTTTTAAAAATTCTAAACCAACATTCAGTACATGTTTAAATAAAAACAGAAATATAAAACACAACACACGGCAAATAGAGCGAGCTGATCAGCTGATGGAAAGCCTTTGTGATTATTATGAATGTAACAAGTTAAATGTAAGCAGTGTAAAAAGAGCAGCCTCCGCAGGTTGTTTGTACAACAAGTACAAACACACTCAATTTTTTTTTATTTATATAGAGCTTTTAACAATAAACATTGGTCTACATTGTACACACCCCTACAAAACAAAACTTGTTTTGTTTAAACATCATCTTTAATAGAGAGGGTGGGAGTGTCCAACAGGAGCATGCAGAGCTATGGCCAAATGTTGCCATTAAAAATGAGAACAAGCTGCTGTGACTTGCACAAGCAAGTATTCACGAGTGAAGTGTAAGAAGTGTGACGACGCACCGACATTTGAGAGCGCTTCAGTTCTGCAAGGTTATAGCAGACACCCTCTAATCCCCAAAATCCCCACCCATCAACTTTTATTATGATTCAAATGGTGCATCTGGAGCTGCAGCTGCTGTCAGTTTGTTCATTATTGTTCTGAAGTTATTGTATCTGCCACCGACCCTGAGCCCATACAAGATCAATTTGCTTATTTCTTTCTCTGTCCCTACTAGTCGGGACAAAAGACAATTATTTAATAGTTGGTTCTTTATATTATTGAATCAACCAATGTTACTATTAATATAATTTTAATGACCTACAGACTATATGACATGAAATGATCATAGTTATGGGTGTGTGGGGGAGAATAAGTGTGCTAGTTTGATTTAAAAAACTGTTTGCAAATGCCTGAAAATAATGCTACAGTAAACACTGTTGTGGTATTTTTATTCCTCTGTATGTTCCTAAAAGCAAGCCTTCATTCATGAAATAATAAATCAATAATGTTCCACTCTATATAAAGGTATTAGGGAAGTATTATGTTATATGCATGAGCACTGACTTCTGTGTCCGGCGTCACATTATATAGTAAGAACATTATTCTAATGCTGACATCGGATTGATGTGAAGGAGTTGAAATACTGACACGATTGGGTTTTTGTACAGCCAACATGGATTTTTAAAGCCCTGAATAAAATCGAACCTTGCGCGGATCAGGATTGCATCAGGGATCAAATCCGGGTTGCGAAGCAGCATCGTTGCTATGAGTATGCGTGTTATGTGATATATAATTTCCATCACTGCTAACATCCTGTGGCTCACCACTGGATTCACACGATGCAAAGTATCTACCCTCGCTAAATAATTCAAATCAGTCAACCGAATCTTTTATCGTGTTTTAATGAGAAACTAGACATTCCTAGACATTCTCCCCCCCTTGTTTTAAACTGATTTAAAAAAAGGGGCAAATCTCTGCCTTTCTGTAGGAACTCGAAGGAAACTCCCCAGAATGCCAATTGATCCTTACCGTGCTGAGAGTGATACACGAATCACGAGTTCTTGCTCATCAGCTCTTTCCAACATATAGCTTAATGAATTTTTTTTTTTTTAGAGATGTCGCACACCCGCTTCGAAAAGCTCATCCACGCCTCCAGAAATGTAGGCCTCTAACAGAGCATATGATGATTGAGAGACTTTTGCTGACTCAGCGTAGAGGGTTGAGAATAACAAGAGCTTTTCTGATATGAGTAAAGAAGTTGAGAAAGGCATCAGAAGTACACAAGAACACAAGCCGTGTGCTCGAGTTAAAGTGAAGATACACTTGGTAAAATATTACTCAAGTAAAAGAGCTCCCTCGAATCTGCCGTCGAATGTACTTAAGTATCAAGTAATGTGATTTATTATGGCTATAATGTTCCTTTTAACATTTTTGTCACTACTCTTTGCTTAATCAACTCGGTTTATGTGAAAACACTCTGATGTTACTCTTAGCACACCGATCTATTAATAGAATGAAATTAACACTGATTATTACAATGATCATGAGCCCAAAACCTTCTTTTCAACGACTTAAATACATTTGCATAACTGAGGCCACTGGAGTTTCTTTCAACATTTATTTCTCTCAAAATGTTTTGCTTTGCTGTTGAACTGACGTTGAACTGCATGTTCGTGCTAAGTAGATACCACCAAGCACCGGTCAAAACCAGTTCTAAACTGCGCGTTGCTCTACTCTGATTGGTGGCTTGCTGCGTGCTCGAGCTGTTAAGTGTTATCCCCTCGAAAATAACAAGGAATGAACGATTTCACGAAATGTAGTAGAGTAAAATAAGATACTTGACTTTGAAATGTAGTGAATTTAAAGTGAAAGTCTCCCCTGAATAGAAACACCTCAGTAAAGTGCAGATACACAAAAAAGCTACTTAAGTACAGTAACGAATTTCATTTACTTTGTTATTGTCCATCACTGGTGTAAAGTGAATTTCTGAGGCAAATTCTGCAACTGTGTGAAACAGGAGGCTGGTGTGCAGAAAGTCTGCACTACATTTCCAAGCTGGAAAATCAGTATATGGCTCCGAACTTCACGATTTTACAGCTTTGTTATTTTTCTTATAACAGCCTTTAATTTCCTATTACGCCTCTTCTTCACTGTAGACTGAAAGTATTACTGCACATGTCCATAGCTTATTTCTAAAGTGTTTAGACAACCTAATGACTTAGAATTCAGCGAGATATCGTGTAAACATCGCCGCTAAAGACCTCTCACAGCTTTAAATGTGTTTACATAGTCATGCTTACTTAATTACATCTAAATGATTCAATCTAAACAAGATGGGCGCTGATGCGAATCATGACATATGAGCTAAGTGGCAGAGAAGTGGTCAGAGCTGAGGTGAGCTGTAGTGCACTTCTCGCTCTTACTGAGTAAAGGAAACAGTGCAAAGCTTCTCGCAGCGGCAAAGCGACCAGAGACAAGCTGGTGACTCCAGACGACACGAGCGACCGTTGCTGACTAAATGTGGGAGTGTCTGCAACACATGAAAAAAGCTTATATGCAAATACTGAGCAACGGTGCAGTAGACGGCACATGATCCATTGCTCAGTAGTTGTGCCACATATTGACTAACAGTTACTATGGCAACCAGTTGTAGTACTAGTAAAAAAAAAAAAAAAAAAAACCCTACTGCCAACTTCATATTACAGCCACTGGCGACTTAGATAAAATCAAGCATCAGCCGTTTTTCTTTTTTAAGCTAAATTTGAGCGTCTGTGCAAAAACGGTTTTACCGCTAACATGAAATGAAGATCTGAAACACGTCTCCCCTGATTGGTACAAATAAAATACTGAATTCATAAAATAAAAAAATAAAATAAATAAAAAAAACACAGAACAAATACACAAATACACAAACACTGTGCTTTTATTATTGAAAGACCTGTGGCAGGTCAGATCAGCAAATATAATTAAGTTTACCGCAAATGTTATGCAACTTCATTAGTTTTGTTGTTTAGTTGTCCAACAGTCTGGACACATGACGCGCTTGTGCCAGAAACCCAGTCTAGTGACTTGCCCTGGCTTCTGTACAACGGCATAAAGGTCCCTGTTAAACAGCGTGTGCGTGTGTGTGAATGTAGCAAACGGTCTAGCAATGACTCAGCTTGAAAGCCTGACTGCACCTGCTCAAGGTCCTGCCATTACTTCCTGAAGTGGAACTAGGTCAACATGCTCAGCCTTAACCTTAATGAAAACGCTGCAAGTGCTGCTTTCCAGTGCTACAGGCTTCCCACCATCTACACTCAATGTCAGAATATATTAAATGTCAGACTAAAAACTCAAAACATACAAGTTAAAAGAAAAAACGTGCCACGTAGGGCAGTGCTCAGAATCGTGTCGTACGACAAGTCACAGGAAGGTGTAGCTCAAATGCAGTGTTTTTACACCCAACGGTGCCTGAAGTACACAATAAAAATAGTACTGGCCTTCGAAAACTACATTTGATCATGTATGCAATTCAAAGTTTCTTTTCCCTGCACATCATATTTCTCAATAACTGTGGTGTTACAGTTACGGTCTGGTGACAGATTAAATCATAAAATATTATAAAGTTAAATCAAAAGTACAGATTCTTCAATTCAATGTAATTTTTATAGCACTTTTTAAAAAAAAAAAAACATTTCCTTGATATTTGATCATCAATCTTCCTTTAAAAATACTGTGATACTTTGCTTTCAGCACAGCAGCTTGTGCACTGGGACGGCTCACACTGACCTTGATCGCAATGGTTTTAGAAGATTACAGTTACGAAAAGCCCAGCAATCTGCCGAGTGCAAAAACATGTATTCAACGAGAGATAAGCCACGGTACTGCTCCAGTACTGAACCCAGACTGTTGGACAACTAAACAACAAAACTGATGAAGCTATGTAACATTTAACTCAATCCTTTATTCTGAATTAGCACAGAATGAGAGAACAGAGATCTCAAAAGCCAGGTAAAGAATGAAGTCCCTGCAGCTTGTGTAGGAAAGCCAGTACACTGCTGGTAGGAGGAAAATGAGGATAGATATCCTAGACTAGCAAGGCCAATCTTAAACCCATCATACACCAACTGCTCTGTGCAGATCTAGCTTCTCAGACGAGACCTAGCCTTAGCCTAGAGCATGTTATCTGTTTTTTCTTTTTCTTATCATTATAAGAGAGCATGTTAACCCTTTCTACTGCAGACGATGAGTGTGTTCTTGCAATAGCACATTATGTCCCTCTAGCCCAGCTCTACCACCACACTGTTTGTTTTGTTTTTTTTTATCTCTGTGTTTCTTTCAAAATCAGAGTTTTTTCGCATTTAAAAAGGAGCATCTTGTGTTACATTTGCTGACATAAAAAACTTGTTTAAATTGTGTTCTCTGGTTTCAACCTACATCTGAAATGCAGGTAGGTGAATTGGCTTTGATATGAATGTGTGCATTAAACACTATGATGGACTGCATTTCCAGAACCCGGATTCACAATGACCCAGGTGAGGATAAAGCGATTTCTGAAAGCATATCTGTATCATTCTAAAATAATCCAAATAAACAGAAATTAATACAATAAAAAAGATCATTATTGAAGAGCTTGTTTACCCTTTTTTACTGGAGATGATGTGTTCCTACACTGTGATATTGTTCTTCCAGTCCAGCTCTACCACCATACTGGTTCTGACATTTGTCTTTTCTTGCATTACAACATCTTTTGTTACATTCGCTGGCATAAATGTTTATTTCGTTTTTTTTACCTGAGTTCTCTGGTTTCCTCCCAAATGCAGGTAGGTGAAATGGCAATGATATGAATGTGTGCATTAAACCCTACGATGGACTGCATTTCCAGACCCCGGATTCGCCATGACCCAGGTGAGGATAAAACAAATCCTAAAAATGAATCTATTCTGAAAGAATCCAAATACAGGTAGTCCTCTACTTATGATGGAGATACGTTATAACGACCCCATCGCAAGTCAAAATTATCGTAAGTCGAAGATGGTACTGTGACTGTGACAGTCTTTCCTGCTTCATGCTGATTTATTTATTTATTTTTATTTTCTGCTCTAAACTGATGCCTTTCCACTTCTTTTTTCACTACAAGCAGGAGACATACTCGGACGCTTTATCACTAAAATTGCTTTTTGAAACTGTTTGAAACAGAAAAAAAAAAACACACACACTGAGACAACTTTACTCCGTAAAGAATTTTTAGATATTTTTACAATTTTGTCGTATCGCTATCGTCATCGTAAGATCGCAAGTCGAAAGAACTCGGGGACCCTCTGTTAACAGAAAATATTCAGAAAAATGGATTAATATCGTAGAGAATGTTGACCCTTTCTATTGCAGCTCTACTGCTATACTGGTTTGGACATTTGTCAACTTTTTGCAACACACATCTGAAATGATGGCAGATGAACTGGCTATGATATGAATGTGTGTATTTCCAGGCACGGATTCACCATGACCCAGGCGAGGATAACGTGAAACCTGTATATATCTGACACAATCCACATAAAAAGAAATGAACCGAAAAATAAGGATCGATGGAGATCATCCCTGTATTACATGCACCTGTTTATTTTTCACGCACACAATAAACACAGTGTTTCAGGATGAGCATCACCGATCATGCCAGACAGATTCTGGAAAGTGGAGTCTCTTATTCCCAATGACTTCATAAATGACAGAATACAACAAATAAACCCTGGAGGCGTATTTATTTCGTGTGCACAAGCTGTGGAGTGGAAATTCACGGATTCAACCTGCTTTCCAGCAGATCAGGGCAGTTATCTGGAATCGGACATGGCCAAGTGTCACTTCACTGCAGTTGCATGACGTGCAGTCTGCCTATAGACAAAGCCAGCTCAAACCACAGGACCAGGGTTTGTCTGCCTACCAAGGCTAGCAAAACAAACCATTGCCCTGGATACACCTCAGCAGCCCTCATCGCTCTTTTTAAACATGTTTCTTCATATACTGCTTGATTACACACTTCTTAAGCAGTAATAGTTGAATAGATCTTGTTCTGTCATTGGGATTATTACTAGCCTCATAATCTGGCTGACTAGCAAACTGAGCTATGATGCTAACTTCAAGCCCAGCTCTATCCTACGAGGCTGACAAACAATTCCGACACAAACACTATCCGAAAAACTGACCTATAAACCTGAAAATAAAATATGGACCGAAGCAATCTGTGTGCAATCAGCTAATGTTCCGCGGCTAGTTCAACTTCTGGGCAATGCTAACCAAAGTGGCAAAAGTTTTTTGCAGCATGCAAACGTTTTGGTCGGTGCAGGTGATAAACATGTTGCCGGTTTTAACCTCCGTTTCCACATCTGCCATAATAAGACTTTGTGCAAAAAGTCAGAGTTTGAAGCACACTAGCAGGCTTGAGAACTTAATGCAGGACAGGAAGGAAAGATTCAGCACCAATAGATTAGCATAGGATGATCAAACAGGGGCTCAAGAAAGCTGTTGTTTTTCTCTACTCTTAATAATAGCGGCTTTAACAACTACTTACAGGAAAAGCTCGTATCCTCATCTTAGTGTCCTTCTTGGGGCCGCCTTTGCTCAGATTAGACATGTTTTTTTTTTTTTGGTTTTTTTTTTGGTCAGTGAGTTTGTTGACTCTCCTCAAACATCAAATGCAGGGTTTGGGGGCTTGTTGTTAATCAGGACAGCGGCATATAAGCATTTATAAGTCGCCACTCGACCTTTCCCTAAGGCCTGGGCTCCTGTCGGTGTATGTGTCTGTGTTACTGTCAAATCCTTGCCTGCCTCTAGCTTTTCTAATACTACTCAGTTTGTGTGTTGAGCCGTAGCGATGGCGGATGTGCGAGATTCTCGCAGTGCGGTTACGCCAAATCTCGCGATAACTCACGGTAAGCGTGAGGCAGGTATGACTGGCGAATACACGCAAGCGCGTTGTGATATTGTAAAAACTCCCGATATTCAAATGTTTTTAAGACAGTTTAAATTTGCATACTGTCTAAGCTTTTGATAAATAGTGACTGTCTATGTGGAAGGGAAACAATCAGTCAAAAGTTTGCTCATACCCTCTTTTTTTTTTTTTTTTTTTTTTTTTTTTACATTCATTTCTATTATTTTCAGTATTGTATGATAATTCTAAACCATCCAAACTATGAAAGAACACGTATGAAATTATGTAGTAAACATAAGTGTTCTAGAATATGTTTTATGTTTGAGATATTTTTGATTTTAGTACAGTAAAATGATCTCTATTGACTGCTTTGCACACTCTTCCATTGTATGCAATGGTTGTTCTGCAATCTTGAAGGAGTTCAGAGGTATTGAGTACTTGTTAGCTGCTTTTTCTTCACTCTCAAACCATCTTAATTGGATTTAGTTTGGGTGATTTTAAAGGCCAGGTCATCTCATGCGGCACTCCATCACTCTCCTTCTTGGACCAATAACTCTTACACGATCTAGAAGTGTTTGTTTTGGTCATTGTTCTGTTGAAAAACAAGTTGTGCAAACCAAATGGGATGGCGCGTGTGTGTGTGTGTGTGTGTGTGTGTGTGTGTGTGTTATAAAGTGATAAATATATAATATATAAAAATAATAAATATAGTATAAAATAGCATCTTTGGGCTATCTATCTATCTATCTATCTATCTATCTATCTATCTATCTATCTA
>JAAIIK010000040.1:5878054-5899281 GCA_014706435.1 Silurus glanis
AGATAGATAGATAGATAGATAGATAGATAGATAGATAGATAGATAGATAGATAGATAGATAGATAGATAGATAGAGATAGATATAGATATAGATAGATATAGATCTTCCATGGATGTAGGATGCTTCCAAGTCTCTACATGTAATCCCAGACAGACTCGATAATGTTGAGATCAGGGCTCGGTGGTGGCTGGCGGTGGTGGGGACTATCACTTCCAGGACTTCCTGTTCTTCTTTATGCTGAAGATGTTCTTAATGACATTGGCTGTATGGCTGGGGTGGTTGTCCTGCTGCAGAATAAAACTGGGGTCAATCAGACGACTCCAATGTGGTATTGCATATTAGATAAATATCTGCCTGTATTTCTCAGCACTGAGGACCCCCTTAATCCTGACAAAATCTCTATTTGCAGTAATGAAGCCCCACACTTGCAGAATAACTCCACCATGGTTCACTGGTTTAGATTTTGGATTTTAACTCGTCAGTCCAGAGCACCTGCTGCCATTTGTCTGCATCCCAATTCCTATGTTTTCATGCAGAGTTAAGTCTTTTAGCCTTGTTTCTATGTCGGATGTATAACCTTTTGGTCACAATGCCACGAAGACCACTTCTGGCCAGACTTCTCCAGACAGTAAATTGGTTAATTTGTGTCCCACAGATTTCTGTCAGTTCTCTGCTGATGACACTGCTGGACATCTCCTCAACATTGACCATTTTAAAATAGCTTGAACAGTACATCTTAAACCTACAAACTGCTTTGACATCTTTGATGGGTAAGACTTTGCTGATGCAGTATCAATACCTTGTATCTTGTTGCTATGCTCAGTTTTTTCCATGGTGTACGACGTGTGACATGAAACTGTCTTCCACCACCTCACCCTAGTAGAAGAGTTTAGCTGTTTCTCACCCAGTTTTTACAGCAGTTTCTTTTTGAGATAATGACTGTGTTTTAACTTGTATATAAAAATAATTATCATTAGCATCTGTTTGGTATAATACATGGTTAATAATACATATATAATTTTTATTTATGTTTATTATATATATATATATATATATATATATATATATATATATATATATATATATATATATAATACACATGCACTTACAGTAGATGTAACAAACATTAATTAAATATCATCAGAGCAAACACAAATGTTCCCCCTTGAATTTAAGAATATTGATTAATTTGGGTATTTTTAGATCAAATAATGGAGTTAATGTTCCAGGAACTTTCTCTGTTAGGCTCTTTTTTGTGACCAAAAACTAAACAAAAATGTTTTAGTTACACAGAAAAAAGTGTAACTGAACCTTATTTTATGTGAAGAATCTAAGTTTCCTGTGAGATTGTGCTACTGATCTGCTGATCACATTAAACATAGGAGCACTAAGCAGTTACTATGAGGTTTAAATGTCTGTGATGCCGTAGTTTTTAACTACCTTCTGCTGGAAATAGCTACAGGCAACTGGGAAAAGTTGATTTCACAAAACATAAGTCACAATCACAGAATGATGCTTAATATTTGCCTGATTGTGTGTGTGTTTTGAACTGGCAGGTAATACATGATGATTCTCCCCTGTATTATATGTACTATTTCCTTTTTAATGTCTTTGTGCTTTCAGTGACTCCTGAGAAAGAGAGAGGGGGGGGAGAGCATGTGATACAGCTTGCAAGACACACACATGTGGAGCATACTTAAACTTGATGGAACAAAATCAGTGAGTACTGACCCATTTTCTGTTGTCCTGTTTCTGTTGAGTTTTTCGAAAGTGCAATGAAAAGGAGCTCAGCTTAAAAACTCTGTTTGACTTTCAGGTCTTCCTCCATGTCCTCATATACCAGTGACATTTACCAAGATGCCCACAACGGCGAATCCGAAAGCATTCCTGGAGCTCAAGTTTGGGGAAGCTGCTATCAAGGGATGTCCAGCTTGCTGCCTAACAAATGCTTTTACAGACACAGCTGAAGTTTTCCAGCATAAAGTGGGCAGTCCTGTGACATGGTGACCTCATACCTGAGAATGTTCCTGGTTGCTGCAGCTCCAACTTTGTCCAACCCTTCACCTACACGCAGTAGCTAAGGGACTCCTTAGGGATATTCACCAGTATCTGGTTTTTACATTTGAAATTATAAATGACAAGGTCATTTATAATTTCAAATGTAAAAAGCATAAGTAGAGGTAGCTAAATATGCTGGAGTTTCAGGCATTGGTTAGACAAAGTGGGGAGGTGGTGCTGCGGCTGTCAAAATCAAGTTAGATTTGGGGGAACTTGGAGGATTCGGGAGGCCTTTGCTACTTCGCCCTTGTTGGGGATTCCCCTCTGGGATTTCCCCATGAAGCAGTTGCCCCTTGAGACTGAGGCATTGCTTCATACAACTGACAGTAATTGATGGTCAACAAACAATTAGCTAGCCTATCTACACTCTATAGTTATTAATTATAAGCTATGTTAAGTCTTGCAGCACACTCAAACAAACGAAGAGATGATTCAGTTGTTGGTACCCATGGCTGGTCAATTGGGTCAGGATAAAACACCAAGCCATCTCAAGGCCCCAGCATCATGAGATCCTTGAGATGTGGCAAGGGCCCTTTGGGGTCAGGTGAATGGTTAGAGGAGATGCAATTGAAATGCACCACTTCAATCTCTGGTTGCGCAGACCTAATCAAGCACCACATTGAGACTCCTAAAGGTGTGGTTGTACACAGCTGCCAGTGCAGTTACCTAAACACCAAACAATGTGGTTTGGGATGGGCTTCAGGCAATGATTGACCTGGGAGTAATTGGGTGATTCTATTTTTGTGTGAATTTCAGAATAGTCAATTCAGTGTCCAAATTTGATGCGTACCTTAAAGCCTAGCATAAGTTTAACGGGTTGATCAATTAGGTGCAGTGCACTTTCATTAAAAAACTGGACTAAACCCAAGGGATATTATATATTAAATATGTGAATATTTGAGAAAAGACTGAAATTTAGGTTATGCTATTTTTTGTACTCTTTTCATTTAGATTGTTTGGAACCCCAGCCACATTTCAGTCTCTTGACACAATTCATATGCCACTGCTTTTTGTTTGAAGACATAATAATTTGTAGTAATGCTTGACAACGGCATTTACAATGTCTGAAGGCTGACATCTGGGATTCTACTCGGGTCATGCACAGATCCATCATCAAATTGATAAGACTCCTGATTGTATCGAGCTGTAATTGGAGATTTCTACCCAATTTTATGGACATCCAGAGCCTATTGATTGATATCTCACTGAAAAAGGAGCACTAGATATGGCTCAGAGGGTGGAGCCATGTGAGCAGACTCACATTTTGGTGTGGAAAGACTTGAGTGACTTGCACAGAGCCCTGACTTCCAACCTCACCAAACACCTTTGGGATTTAAAATCTAGCGGGAAACTTTTCCAGTAGAGTAGAAGTTATTTTAACAGCAAAGGCAGACTAAATGGATTTTTCAAAAAACACATATGAGTGTTATAGTCAAGTGTTCACAAACACACAATTTGTGTTTGTGAAAACTTTTACATTAAAATTTTATTAATTACAATGTGCATGTGTTATCATACAATGATACAATACATGCAACGAATCGTACAAACTGTGTCCTCTGTGTCATGCTTTCTGTTTGTGAATATTGTAGAATAGAATTTACATAGGCAGGAATTATATTTAAGCAGAAAACAAAATATTAAATATTTAAATATATATAAAAGGTAGATGCCAGCAACTCTGTAGTGTATATTTGAAATGAGCTTCAGATATATGCAGTTGTACAGTATGTGCAGTACAATGCTGTACAATATCGGGCTGAAGTCATTGCAGTTGTTGTCTCACATTATTTACTTGTTACTGAAACAAATTTGATATTTATCTTTCATTTTAATCAGTGAAATGTTAAAAAATATGAATTATAAATCATTATTTTCTCCAATAAAAGGCAGACAGTAAAATGGTGTTCAAAGCATGTTTAGTATGAGCACCACAATCTGATTACAGATGCACATCTGAGGTGCAGGTCTACAGCATCCAGGCTATATTATCCTCTGAAGAACAGTGAGACCTGAACATAAACCCCTTTTTGAAAGTGAAAATCTTTAGGGTATTGATATGGGATCATCCACAACAATAGAAGATGAGTCACAGGGGCTGAAGGCTTTAGAGAAACTCGTGCATCAGGATGAATTAAGTAGGTCCAGAGAAGCGAGGTTGCAGGAGATACACATACATTTTGAGACATAGAGAGAGAGAAAGAGAGAGAGAGAGAGAGAGAGAGAGAGAGAAAGAGAGAAGTCATTTGGAATGCTCCTATTCTGCAGTGGTTTTAAAGGATGTGCACTGTGATCAGAGTGTGAGTCGTGATTGTTGCAGGTTGAGATATGACAGAATAACAAAAAGGTAATGACATGTGGGCACCCAGGGACCTTAAGCATCATATGAGAGATGCATTGACAGCAACAAAACTACCTCCCAGATCATTTTCTCTCAATGTGTGTGTGTGTGTGTGTGTGTGTGTGTGTGTGTGTGTGTGTTTGGCCTAAATACCAAACAACTACCTAGTGAATACATATAGTTCCCCACATAGGATTGGATAGTGTTTGTAGTAAACCTACAGACAGTTTGATGCCATTTGGAATTCCCCCTATGCTGCATCTAAATACTTGTCTGTCTGAAGTCAAAACATCTGTTAAAAACAGGATGTGTCAGTAAGATGGCAAATTCTGTTACAAGAAAATTTTACTTTTGGTGAAGTGTGAACTGTGAAAGTCAAAGTAGTATTTCATTTTTTATGGTTCTGCAGAGTAAATAGAGAGGATCATAGGAGCTTACTGGGACAACTAAGAATCAGCACTGACAGGTAAAAAGTAGGTGATGCAAAACTACATTCCCTAAGGACCAGAAAAAGCTGTACTTATCTTTGTTAATGATCTTTTCTAATTCAACTCAACGCTGTTCTCTGGTTGCTCATTAACTTGTATGCACTAAGTGTCATTTCCATTGTGTTCACAGCTTTAGCAAATGCAATGAAACAGCTCATGTAGATGTTAGGTGAAAGATTGTGACATGTCCAGAAAATAGAACTGAGACAAATGAAGAAAAGGTTAGCAGTCTTTTTGAGGTCAATGGGAAGAGCATGTTAGCAGCTGATTTAGATTCAAGCACAAATGCAATTCATCAAGCATTTGACACCTCTGCATAGACTTATTTTACTCCAAGCTAAAGAAACGAATTATACTCTCAATCATATTCAATAGTGGTATAGGTGATGTCACAAAAATGTCAGGGGAAAAATGTGTACTATATTACTGGATGTGATTACTATAAATTAATATCTTCCAATATATTTTATTAGAATTATTTCATTTCTCTGCTCAGAAAGGCGAATTTACTCAAGGCTGTCTAAGAGCAGTTGTGAATTCCATTAATTATATGTATCATTGAAATGGTTATCCTAATATATTTTTGTATAATGCCTACATTAGCATCTGACAGTGTTCCATTAGTCTTCCATTCCATGCAATATTCTATACAGCCTTCTTACAGTCTTCCATTAGTCTATTCCAGGCTTATAAGCTCTAAGATCTAATCTTTGAAAGTTATAATTTAAGAGATGTACAGGCGAGCCTGTCATACCTGTCTTATCATCATACAGCAGTGGTTTCCAACCTTTATGGCTGCAGGTTTTTATTCTAACCAATAAAATAATCTATGTCTTCATTTGACCTGGCTTCTGCGTCTTTGGAACAAATACAATTTACTGGACCTTTTGCTGTCCTATCTTAGATTTCCATTAAAAAGTGTTTTATGCTTTAACTGACTGAATTTCTCAGTTGTCAGTGTTCATATTAAATCCTCATTCTGTCGTATGAGTAGTGGTTCTTTTGTACACATTTACTAAACAAACAGGTGTGAGTGTATAAAAGACACTGTTGTTTCACTCAGTGTGTAAATCTCGACTCTGTGGGTTTTCTTGCTTTTTCCGTCTGTCTGCATGCTTCACTTTCCTGCACCTACTCATCTGTGTGATGCCATTGGCTAGACAGGGATGTGGCAATGCTCTATCATTCAAAATTGAAAAAAATTTGACTTCATGCTTCTCTTTTTCTTCTCTCTCACTCTCTCGGTTATGACTCAGTATGTTGGATTTTGTTGCTCTGTCCTGTCTCATTCTGTCCTATAAGAAGCAGATGACCTCGTAGTTTAAGGCATTTGTTAACTTTTCTAGACCAGATGTGGCCCTTTAAAGCTCTGTTTCCAGCCTCCACATCCCCGAGTGCCCCACTGAGGGAGTAATTATGCCATCTTTTGTTTTTCTTCCACCTTTTTAATCCTCTCTTTTACCCATAGTGCAAGACTAGGTTTGTTTTGTGGCATAGTTGCTGGGCAACAGAGGATCTCCTTCTTTATTTAGCATAGGGAAAAATATACTTTGTTGTAAGTGTTTTTTTTTTTTAGGACTAAATAGTCCTTTTTTAGGATCATGTTAAAACACAATTGATTTGAGATGGTTTCGATTGCAATATAAAAATTACATTTGTTTGCATTTTATTTATCAGATGCCTTAACAGCTATGGCTCATAACTGGTAACAAGGCTAATATGCTGTACATTATATAGACAAACTTATTGGCACACCTGACTCTTACCACAATTGTATAGGATGTCTTTGGATGTGGTAGCAATTAATTTTTCATTCACTTGAACAAGGAGACCCAAACATGTTTCAGTATGACAAGCTCCATTATACAATGATTTACATAAGTTGGATGGGAAGATCATGAGTGGCCTGCTATAGAGTTCAGACCTCAACCTAATGGAACATCTTTAGGATATTTTGGAACACTGACTGCACCCCAGGCCTCCTCACCCCACATCAGAATTTGACTTTACTAAAGCCTTTGTGGCTAAATAAGTGCAAATCTCCAAAACAACATTTCAAAATATAGTGGCGCATCTTCCCAGGAAAGGAGTGGTTGTTATAACAGTAAATGGGGACTAAATGTGAAATGAAATGTTCAAAAAAGCACATACGAATCTTATGGTCAGGTGTCTACAAACTTAATTCAATACGTAAAATACAATCTTTCAGAAAGTGTAGTATGGCGTCATTCATAAAGAAATAATGTGTTTCGAGTCTGTTAACAATTCCATTAGAAACACACATTTTATACACATCTGCCCAGTAGATTGTGTTTTTGCCTGTCCTGGCTAGCCAGAAAAATGTTTTATTGTAATGGATTGGAGTGATGAATCATTTCATTGAATGAGTCATGCAGTGTAGTCAGAAGACCTGTTTCCATTATGGTTCTTAAATGAAGTCTTTCCTTATGACAAATCTATCAAAAGCAAGCTCATAATCTTCAAGCTGTCACACTTCTTATAATCGGTATATAGCCAGTATATTATAAACCAAAATTATCAAATATTTCAGTGGCACGGTTAAAGAGCCCATATTTATAATGAAGAAAATGCCATTAGCACAAAACTGCTTAGTGTTTCATCCTTTCATTCTGATCGAGAAAATACACCTACCCTACACACAGCCACACACACATACACACACTGTTCTGAAAGATGTATGCACAGCATTTCACTTTTCAAGAGTCAGTAACTTGGCAACAAGGTCAGCAATGGTGCACTGAATCACACTGTCGGTTATTTTTCTGTCTCTACTGCGCACTAATTGAAAACATTCGTGACTGCGGGAGTGCTGACATTACACCCTGATTCTGACACCAATCACATCCTAATGGTGGTCGAAATGATTTGCAATGCTGGTCTGTCACTCTCCTTGTACAGTCAGCTCCAGAATAATTGGCAACCTCTGTTGATTAAGCACTGCAAATTTGACAATTCTGACCTCTGACCTTTAATTGAAATTAAAAGGCAAAGGCTTATCAAGAATACTTATGAATATCAACCTTCTTTTACTGATTCTACATATGGGTAGTGATGCATGATGAGTGTAATGCATGATGACACACAGCATGCAAATGGAGGATCCTCAGTTCAGAATGCTTTTAGTGTCCTAATATTTAGGTCATGGTCAGGTCAAAAACTTGGTTCTGTTCTCACTATAACAATTTTTGTTGTGGATGATTCAACCACAACTTAGTTTATCTTTTTGGCAGTGGAAGCCAAATTTTCTTTCAAAATCTCTTAGAATTTTCAAGAAGTACATTATAATATGTTTCGAGAGTCAAACCTTCACATATCCTATGCCATACAGTGAGGTTTGGCTTTTTTTTTTTTAACTTTACAACCACCATGAATGTTTGTGGCCAAAATGCTCCATATTTGTCACGGCTAACCATACAACTCAGTTTTAGTCACAGTAGCATTTAGTAACCTCCAGGCACTTAAATTTGTGGTTCTTTTGGCATGCATTTGAAATATTTTATTGGAACAGAGGTGGCTATAAACTTTACTAATTTTACATTTGGTGACTGCTTTATCCTGGTTCAGGGTCATTATAAATAGCAGCTTATCCTGGGAAAACTAGGGATGGGGGGGCACAACAGTCCATAACAACACTATACTAACACATTCATTTTAACCTGGAACCAGTGTTTTTTAGGGAGGTAGGAGGAAACTGGAGAACCCTAGGTGGTGCAGGGCGAACATACCAAAATACCACCAACAGTAATCCAAGCTCAGAATCTAAGCACGGACCTTGTAGTCATGAGGCATGCTCTCAAATAAAAAATAGTTCTATTTATAGCTATATTTATATTTGTATTAGCTATTTTATTACATATGCTCACAGTGTGTTATAGGAATGCATGCACTGCACTGGACACATAATGGCTACAAGGTTTTGTTTAACATGATTCCATGGGTTCCGGATTATTTTTCATATTTGCTGATATAAATACTTGAAAAATTGCTGTGCATAGCCCCAATGCACTTAGCAAATAATGTTTGCCCAAGTCTCAATCTTGCCTCTGTGTTTGATTTCACATGGACAAGATAGACTTGAATCTAAAAACTGCAGCGTTAATTTGAAAGCCACATTCAACACAAGATTTCAGCACACTTCTGCAGAAGAGAAATTACTCATTATCGCATTATCTGGTGTCACTCAAAGGACAACTGGTGACTGTCCAGCATCTATGATGCATGGGAAAGGATACACTTGCATCCTTTTCCATGAAGGTTCATTACAATTTCGCTTGTTGTCCAGTGATTATTGATGAGATAGTAAAGGAATTTGGGTTCTGTATCACCTCATAGGTATAAATCACAGATAACTGCTTAGATATCCTTAACATGCAGGTGTATATAGTAAATAGGAAAATATATATGTACAGAAGAGATGGGAATATTTTTTAATACATTTTGTTAATAAGAATTTGCTTGAAAAAAATTAGTAAACACACTTCTGCTTAGAATATATTTTTCTTATTTGTAGTTGCATGTTTAATTTCTCACGTTTTCAGTGTAAGATCAAGATTATTAACCGCAAATATATTTTTATATAATCTTTGTTGCACATCTTTACCAAGATGTTTCAATATTTAAAAATGGTTTAAAATTTCGAGTGATGATACTGTAGATTTCAAAGCCAGGCATCTTTTTTGGTGTTTGTGCATGTGCCTAGAAAAAAATGCAACATTAGCTAAAGAGAGATTTCACACTGATAACTGGCTGCAAGTAATGAACAGATATAACATTTAAGATTAAAATAATATTTTTATTCCTGTGGAGTTTTTGATGAGTGTGTAAATATTTGTTGATCTGTCTCAGTAACCACAGGAGTTTAGCAAAGTCAGGACATCTATTTCCTAGTAACCATTTTCAGTGACTTGATATTTCTGCACATGTTCCCAAACGATGGTACGTGTTCATTGTGGCGTTGTTTGATGATCTCTGTTGTCGATTAGTTCGGCTGCTTAAGTTATGTGCTAGAATGAGGGCTAAGATAACACAACTGTTTGCAAAATGGCAGAGAGTACAGGTCAACCGTCAGCAGGAAAAAGTGTGCGTCCCCTGTCATCCAAGGCAATAGGAGCATTTTATATTAAACGCAACAAAGAAGACTGTAACCTACAAGTTATGCACGGCTGAGCTGGTGTGGCATTGAAGTACCACAGTGATGCACGAGTACATAAAAAGAAAGCACTATCAATACTTTACTTCACTATTTATTTTTTTTTTAGCTTTTTACTTTCACACATTAAATTTTTTGCACAAACATCTGTTCTTCCTACTTCTTACATTTTCAAAACAGGCTTGTTACTTTAGTTTTAATCTATTTGGTGAAATGTCGATATTTTTTCTTCTCACTGCACTCAGTTTTCAGCCCATCAACTTATTTCCTGTCATTGTGGGGTTTTTCAATCTACCACTGGTGTATCATTTCCTGGCTTTCACACACCACAGACGAAGACTAGTTTACGAAGCTCACAATGAGCAAAGCAAAAGGTAACAAGAAATATGGCTAACATGGATGAGATAGAAGGAGTCACCAAACATGACTGAGAACAGAAACATTCCTGATCAACTGATCATCATCATATTTTCTCTGCTTGTGTTCTATATGGTTGTTGTTCAGCCTGGATATATTCATTAGGTATCAAAATGTGAAATTCGTTTTGTATTAATATATTAATTAGGGCTGTCAAAATTATTTATTTTAACGGCACTAATTGTATTAACGCGCGATTAATGCAGCGCACATTTCTGTTTGATTGTTTTTATTAAAAATAAAAATAAATAAATATAAAAGAGGGGAGATTTAAACCTTTAACGCAACACAAGTTTATTCACAAAGTCGTTTCTTTACTCAGATATAAAATAAATAAAAAACTCTACCGAAAAAAGAATTTTTTATCAGTAAACATTTGTTTTACTGATGCGCCGTGAAATCAGCAACAAAATCTGCCATGATGCGCACAGTTTACCCTCTGGGGTCGACAAACAGTTTTGTGGCTTTTTTTAATCATAACCGACAAAACGTTTTTTTATTTTTATTTTTTTTATCATACAGATGCAGATGAGAGCAATACATCATTCGAATCTATAAAGAATCTACTTTTATTTGTGTACACTCATAATAACAAAACGCTGTGAGTTTGTAAAATAAAGCAAACAGACAGGGGGCGCTCTATGCCGTCTCTGTCATCTCTCTTCACAGACATAAATAAAACAACCTGAATCTCAGTGAATATTTGCCTCACAGACATAATAAATACACGAATAGAAAGCTCAAAATGTCTTTTAAATATACTAATTTACATTGAAAACAAATATCAGATTATGTAATCCGTGTGAAAGTTAGAGAGGTACAGTTTATCCGGTATCACCTCATTAACCGTCCGTGTGAAAACATAGCAAAGGTTCCGTTTGGTGTCTTGATGATTTACGTAATTTAATCCACCATAATTACTTTAATGCTGAGATTTTTTTTTATTGGGAGTGACAATGATGGACAGGACTAGAAATCAGTTTATTAGAGGGACTGCGCTTTTAGGACTTTAGAAAGTGAGAGAGGCACGATTGAGATGGTTTGGACATGTGCAGAGGAAGGACATGTGGTATGTAGAAGAACGCACCATAATTACTTTAAAACATTTACAAGAATATTTTGTCTTTATGCTCTATGTTGACTTTGGTTCCACTAATAATAAACATACATTTGCATAAAGCATCCATATTTGTCAATGCCCATGTTGATTAGAGTTATTAAAAACGTGAAAAGTATTCATTTAAGGTACATTTAGAACAGATAAAAAAATGTGCGATTAATTTTGAGTTAACTCACGGCAATCATGCGATTAATAAAAAAATATTCTAATCGATTAAAATTGAACATTTTAATCGATTGACAGCCCTAATAATAATATGATGTCCAGTTAGCAGCATGACTCTAAAACAAGAAGTAGTAATGGCTCCTTTTTTTTTACTTAAGTACATGTCAGAGCCTAAACTTCTTTACTTCTAAACATCTTTACAGTAAATTATAAGTTTTTTAGTCACTGTTGTGGTTTTCAGCGAATGCTTATGCATTTGTACACCAATACATATTTTTCCTTTCTTTTTATTCAAGTCTGTTAGATTGCTGCGTTTCTTTGTTCCGTCCTCATCAACAGTAACATATCTGTTTATAAACATGGTTTACTGCGGCTTTACTTCGTTCAAATGCTTGTTTTCAATGTTTGTATATTTATTTTATGCATGTCATTTAATTATTATACAAAATTAAATGAATTATATATTCAAGATGCTTATATCTTCACAATTGAACCAAATAGGTGTATTTTTTAAAAAGAAAAATTTTATTATATTTGTATTATTATTATTTTATATATATATATATATATATATATATATATATATGCATTCAGTTTTTAAGAATGCTTGTCAACTTGCCATCTGCGATGATCATTAAAAGCAATACCAATGTTGATTTACACACATTGCTTCACCTTCATATTCATCCTTTTTTTTTTTTTTTTTTTTTTTTAACCAAAAAAAACAACCCAGCATGAGTGAATTTGTTTAAAGGAGAATCCCCCCCCCCCATGCACTTCTAAGCAAGCAGCCACTATAAGCTTTAAAATGTCTAAATTAAACATTAAACTCAATATGAGGCGTTTGTATTTTTTTTTAAGTACACTTTTTTACATAAATACCCCGAATTAATTTAACTATATGTTATAAGCAAAACATCGAATTAATTTTTTTTTTAATTTCAGATTAATAAAAAAACAAATAATTGTCTGATTAATCAATTATTAAAATTGGTAGTCGCAACAAATATTTCCATTAACAATTACATTCATTTCGACCAAGATCTTGTATTGAGAACTGGAGAGTGAAACCACTTTACAGCACATCTCAAAGACAGGAGTTTTTTTTGTATGTGGATTAGTGGGGTTGTGGTCCGGACTCATGTATGGAAATGATCATACTCCTGTATGGTGGCAAAATCATGTATGGAAATGATCATTGCTCCTGCTCTCTGGACTCTTTCACAATTTGAGCCTGATGAATCTTGATCTTGTCATCCTGGAATATGCAAAAGCTATTGGGAAAGAATAAAATCGTTGATGGAGTAACTTGGTCATTCAGTACATTCAGGTACTCTGATTTCAGCTGACTTCATTGTATTGCAGGATAATTCTGCTGGAGCATAGACCTGATCCAATGAAGCACCCCAAGTTTATAACACTGCCTCTAAACGTTTGTATAGTAGTCATAATGCATGACAGGTTAATCATTTCATGTGCTTATGTTGCTTGATGCAACTATCACTATGGAATAGGGTCAGTCAGGACTCATCAGACCACATGATGTTTATGCAGTGCTTCACAGTCTAAATATGTTTTGCTCCCTGGCAAACTTAAGTTGTTGTTTTTTTTTAAAGAATGTGACTTCATGAGTTTTAAAGATCGTCAGTCACAATCAATGAGCAGCATTTTCTCCCCCATGACATTTCATTTATAATGTTTACCCTCGAGGTTTTAATAATGTGTTGGAAAATTCTTATCCCAACTACAGTGATTTCAGTAATTTCCTTCGTTGTTTTCTTTACTTGATCCAGGCCAAAATTGTGCCCCTTTTGAAACACAGTAACAACTTCTACATGACCATGGGATACATTTTCCAACATTGTTGTTTAGGAAGTAAGCAGCTACAAAAAAAAAAAAAAAGGATCCAATCATAGGCTCTTAAGTTTACATTTTTTAAATCTAAACAGCAACCTTTTTTCCCAGGCTGTGTATTATAGAGATTACGTGCAAAGAATCATGCACTCTAAAGTAGAACTGAAATATTGACGCAATCAGATGACATCATTGCTTTACAAAGCATGCCTTTTTCCCATCTTAGTATCATAGCCATACCGTTGGGACCATGAGACGAGGTATTAAATGGTGAATATGAACAGGGCAGTGAGGAAATAAAAGGCCATTTAGGCTTCATCAGAGAGAAGCCATCCTGAAGCCAGTCAACCTGATATGATTAGGGCAATAAGCATGGAAGATATGATTAGGAGTGCACAGATGCAGCATCTACCCAACCTTCTTAAAGACACACACGCCTTTTTCCTTTGACCTCATATCAGCCCTTATTTTCTGTGCTTAAGGTTTTAACTGCAAGCATGAATGACTGTTTGCATGGTGTTTGCATTGTAAAATCATGTAAAATTAAATCACTTGTTAAATATACTGCAATATTATTATAATGAATATGATGGAATACAACACAGTCCTTAGGTACTATTTATAGCAGAATTTTTCCACTTTTATTTACACCCTAATCTCAACTGTATTGCCATTTGCACAGGTACATTGTAGTGTATGCACAGTCATGAGTCTAATGAGCTTTAGTCAAAAAAGGTTTACACAGTATTTACACGAAATAGAAAAATAGCCTTATATATATATATTATGGCTATAATGTCCTATTATCATTTCATATTGATATCTATTAAAGTTATCATAAACCCAAAACCTTCTATTTAACTAAGTAGATACCACCAAGCAGCTATAAAAACAAGTTCAAAACAGAGTGCGCGCTCGACCCTGTTTGGCGGCTTGCTGCGTTCTTCACCAGTTAAGTTTAATCCACTCAAATAAAAAGGAACGACTGATTTTGCTAAATTTGATTTTTAAATGTAGTGAAGTTAAAGTTTTCCCAAATGCAAATACTTCAGTACTGAACATATACATAAATACATAATAAAGCAACTTAAGAACAGTAACAAATTACATTTGCTTCGTTATTGTCCACCACTGGTTGTCCAGAATGTAAAAGGGTTGTAGGGTGAGAGGTGTTAATTGTCCATATGAATGGGGAGGGAAGATTTTTTATTCGGAAGGGGATTGTGGAATGCGGTACTTCTTTCCCTAATTTAATGTCCTGTGCTACTAACCTAACAGTAGCTGGAAAGCAGCTGTTGTGCAGTCGGCTTGAGAGGTGAATTAGAAGTAAATCACAAACAGTTATGGACATGAGACATGAGTATATTTTAACAAGTAATTGCTTTTAAGAAATGTTTACAATTCTGTTGAGAATAAAGACTTTACCAGTTCCATTTTCAGCAAGTGGTATATCCTGGTAAGGGTCATGGTGAATCTACAGTCTATCCTGGGAACATTGAGTGTGAGGCAACCTACATACAACCTGGATGGGACACCAGTCAATAACAGTGCTATGCACACACATTGCTCCACTATGTGACCCCAAAGAATGCTTTACAGAAATGAATAGGTGTCAAGAATGACAAATCGATTTATATTATATTTACCATGTTATTGATTGCATATGCTCACTGTGTGTTATACTGTAGGAATGCACACAGTCTCCTGGTCACCAGTTAGTTGCACTTGAAAATTAGGTCAGCTCAGTTTATTTCCGTAGTAATTTTAACAATGGACAGGTTAGCAATATACATTTGAAATTTATGTTAGTCCCTATAAATGTATGCCTAATAAGCGTCACTGGTGACAAAAGCAAGAAACCTTGAGAGGAACCAGACTCAAAAAGGATCCCATCCTCGTCTGAGTGAAAATAAAGACCGTCTTTGTTCAAGAGTCTTTGCCTTTGAGTGTTTGGATTATTTTAAATTTGTGGATATGATGATCAGAAAGGTTGCTGAGAATCGTCCCATATGAACAAACGAATGATTGCACTTACCGAATGGTGTCTGAAAGTCCATTTGTGTTTAATTTCACATGCCGCCTATTGATTTGTACTTAAAAACTCCAGCTATAATTTTAAAGTCTGTTATGCTCACATTTTCTTTTAAAGCAGTACTGCTTGGTGTTCTAGTTAACAGTCGCAGACGAATAATGACTCATAATCTCACTATCTGGTGTCACTTAGTGGAGAATGGGGGCCCTTTTGAGTTTGAGTCCTCTCAAGATTTTGTTCTCATGTCGTCTCAGGGAGTTTTCATTGCCTCCGTGGCTTGTTCATTGGTCACAATCTATGTCTAGACCTCTTGCTTTGTAAAAACGGTAATTATATTGTAAAACACATTATATAAATAAAATTCAGTTGCGAATTTTGGAAAATCGGATATTTAGTGTTTGAGACTGAGCGCACAGTGTTGAAGCAGGGAAAACAACAAGCTCCAGCTTTGACTTTCAGTGCGTTTGGCTTTCAGTACTGAGCAATGATCAGAAAACTTGTTTTCTCCAAAGTGAGTCATAATGTAAGTTTAGGGGCAGTTATTGGGGTAGTCATTAAACATTTATGCGAACCACATGTTTGTAAATGAAGTTCTACATCATTACATCATTACTAACATCATTGTGTAATACTTGATCAGCGCGGGGACATCATACAAATGTGTTTTATGATGTAAGGAACTGGAAGTACTTTTTTATTGTTGTAAATCAGCTTTGATAAGAGATTTTGTCATGTCTGTAAAATGCAGTTGTAATTCATTTTCCGTGGTTATGTATTCTAAGCGTTTGTTAACCAGCTTCAACGTCTGCCCATAGAAGTGATTTTGGAGTTTTAAAGGTCTTAAAATGTTCGGTATGTAGAAATCTGTTTCTATGGTTTATGTCATTATTGGTTCTTAGTTAGGTCTATAAACTTTGCTGAATGTCACACATCAAATCATTATTGATTTCATACCTGTCACTATCAGCTAATCATTTTGGACCAGCAGTTCTTTGTACATTTGAATTCATATGTTTCTTTAAATTATTTTTCCTCATCTCTTCTCCTTTCTTTTTTTTTCGCAGAGCTGGATTAAGAACGTGTCAGGCTTTCGGCGTACTGCAGCGTCTGGGGACCATAAATAGGGACGGACTGATTCTGCTTCCTGTCAGCAGCCAGCCAGGAGGACAAGGACGTGGTGTATTGGATGTCAGACAGAGAGCCAGCTAGAGAGACAGCAAGGTAAGCAACCGTCTTAACGCGTCTGTGTTAGCTCATGCTGCAGTGACAGAATGCACCCGAATGCCAGTGGCTGGAGCGAGAAAGGAGTGTGGTGTATTTTTTTTACACACTGAGTGCCATGGAATGTTTACCTCTGTGTACTGACAATGCAATGTTTATACAGAAAGAGAAAGACGACTCTGTTTGCTCTCGTGCTCGTCTGTTCTCCCTGCCTTGCTTTCTCTTTCTCTCTCTCCACCTCATCTCAACTCAGTCTGCATTCTGACTCGCTTTCTCTCTGACGACGTGTTTTGATCTCTTGCAGCAGCTCATGCTTTCAATCCAGAGCAGAAAAGCAATTAATCAGAAGCACACACACACCTGGCGCAACCTAAAAAGGGAACTGAAATAACCCTGCCTATCTCGCACACGCCCACGCACGTACACACACGGCTGCCTAGCAGACACGCCCCTCTTCCTGTTCAACTCCCCGTACTGTTATCTTAAGCGGTGCACACTGGTCCGTTCTGCACGTTGCTTCCTTCTTCTCGCAGAAAAGCCACAGCTTGCATTGAGTTCGAGACGAGGCCTGCGGTTATCACAGGGGATTCGAGGTAACAGCTTAGGAGTCATACGCAGATCTTTTAGCTTGTAAAGCCTTGTCCTGAAGGCAACACTCGTGATGTTAATAAGCCTCCTAATCATATTGTGTGTGCAGATGCAAATGAGATAAAGCCAGGTTTCCATGGAGATCTCGAGGCTCCGAGTGTGTTCACACACTCGCCCGAACACACTCTGTTTTGCATAATAAGACCCGAACTTTTTTTTTTCCTCCCGCTGATCGATATCTGAGAACTGCAATCCAACAAACACATACGCACTCACTCACTCACTCACACTCCCCACCCCCTCCACATACTAACACTTCTATGTTGCTTTGCTGTTGTAGGTGTCGCTTCCGCTTGCAGCTCACCAACTTGTACAGAAATTACCCAGAATGCACAGCAGTGAGCAGCATGTGGTGTACAGCTGAGTTCCTGCCTCGGTTTCAGAAGGAGCTCTGCACCAGCACCACACATAGGTATGAGCCATTTTATTGACTTATACTCACCCACGCACATCAACACACCTTTTTTTTTTTTTATTATATATAGTGTCCAGTACTTTTGTGTATCTTTGCTGACACATAAACACACCAAACATATCCCTATTTTTAATTACAAAATGCTTCTCTTTACTTTTCGAGTTTCGCAGTTTACTGAGATGCAGAACAGGACAGAGTTTATTGCTACAAAATAACATAAAATTAGTTTAAATTAGCTCTTAGTGTGTGTTTGATTGTGCTCTACATCAAATTGGTATCCGAATCGAAACGAACGCAGCTTCCTACTGGTCGTCTTTTGTTTTCCCGGAGCGTGCCGTTGATGATTGCATACATAGATTTCTTTGTGGAGCCGATTTCCCAGGTCAAACCCGTTCCATTTGCGTCGAGGCCCATTTATTGATTTCTGCCGTGTTTCCAGAGTCAGGCTAGTTGTACGATTTGGTCTTGCTATCCGGTGCTTTATCAGTTTCTTTTTTGAATTGATGTGTACACAGAGATTGTGTATACTAAAATGGACTGGAATAAAGAAAATTATATAATATTATAAGAGACTATACAAAATAATTACTTGTAATCTTTACTCATACTTGTTTGACTTAAATAAAGTGTGTAGTTGAGCGGGTTCATGCGGTTGTGGCTTTCTGGATGTTGGTCTTTAAGCAGGCTACTTCTGCTTTTGCTCAAATAGCTTTCTGTGTTTCACTGGCTACTGATCTTGTAATGTTTAAACAGCATTATGTAGTTTTGTAAGTATATTTTTATGTTTGATTAGTTGATTTTAAGAGTACATGGAGTGTTGACGCTGTTTGTCAGGTCGATGCTGTTGTGCTAATAGCACTAACAGTAAGCTGTTACTGCTAATTAAAGATGGCGGAGGTTGAGGAAGGAGGGAGTGGTTCTCTAATATATATATATGTATTTTTTGTCATTGTGAGATCTGTTTACACTTCCTCGTCCTCACTTCTCCACACTCTAATGAAATGTCGAACTTCCTCTTTCTCCCTGGTGTAAACCGCTGTTTTTTTTGCCCTTACATTGCTACATGTGTAACCATGTGGGGAAACAAAGTACAGTACCAGGGTCATAAATGCACAGGTTCGACCTACAAAGCTGAAATGCAGACCTGAAGATTCAGGTGATGTAGAAATGGCAGTTCAGCGTGAGTAGACTTTTATATCGAGATAGGTCAGAGCAGGTGTCAGCTGTGTGAACTCATCTGGAATGTGGTTGCAAATGCGGCTTATTATAAACCTGCTAAATGCTGGTGCGCTATACATTTAGTATTCTCAGCGCATGATTTACCTTTGAGAAATAAATTGCGCTAAATGATTTCCTTATTCATAACAAAGACTGGAACGAGAGCATTTCCACTATTCCTATTTTTCTGTCAAACTACTTGTACTTTGTTCTCACTGTTTTGCAGAATTTTTTTTTTTTTTTTTTTTTGTAAAACAACTTGTTACTCTTCAGAGGAGTTTCATTTGCAAATAAGGAGTTCATCTAAAGTAAAATGGTACCTGAAATTTGTACTTTTCATGGGATCTTTTCTCTCTGCCTCTTAATCTAAACAGTTTGAAATCACATACAGATTAAACTAAACGTTTTGCACTCCCACTTTTTTTGTGTGTTCTCACAAAATATTTTTTGCGTTCACTTGAGTTTGTACAAGCTGTACTTCCGCTTTCATTTCTTGCTGACAGCAGGGCTGTGAATCGCCGATATTTTCTTACTCAGACAATAATCTCCGATCACTCAAATGTGGCCGATATACGAGCATGCATCTTGCAGAAGTTTCTCACGACGTGAAAATTTTCTCAGAGGAATGCAGAACAAGATGAATAATCTTTACATATATATATATATATATATATATATATATATATATATATATATATATATATATATATATATAGAGAGAGAGAGAGAGACCCTTGAATGTAATGTAAATGGGCTTTGAGGTCAACCATTTTGTATATTTCACTCCCCAAGCCCTGAGCTTTCGTTTTTAATGCACGTGTATCCTGTCAGTGTTCTGCTATGAAAGGTGATTTTCCTTTTATTTTTTAAAGGATCGGTGAAATGGCTCACCTTTTTTTTTTAGTCATGTTTAGTCATGAACACAGTTTGAAATTACATTAAAACTTCTTTCCAGATTCCATTTGATGATTTTCCAGGAATGAAGCCTGCTGTGCTGTTGCCAGTCCGGGTTTAATTTGGTATTTTAAAACTGCCTCAGTGTTTGTTGGTCATGAAACCAGTTTACATGGTGCATTAGACAGTGTATCAACGCTGCTTATCAGTGGCTTTGCTGTGGTATTACCCAGGAATAGAGATTTTTGTGCTCTTACATTTGTGTTAATTAAACAGTTGACTAGTTGAATAAAAAAATATATATTTTATAGAATTTACTAATTATTGACTTGTCATCGGATTAATCGTTGCACTTCTTAATATAAAACATTCTTTGACATATGAATGTTTTACTGTGATAATTCTCGTTGGGGAGAATATTCGCCCATGATAAAATTTAATTTTTTATTTATTGACACACAGTTGCACTAGACATGAAATAAATGCACTGCCCTTAGGCTTTTGCACAAAACACAGAGGGGGAGCTTGATGGTGTAGCGGGTGGCTTTGCTACTTCTAAGGATACTGGGTTTGATAGTGGATATAAGAAAGCTTTAGTGTAGTATTCAACATTTCTGGAGAAAACGGACATTTCCTGATAAACAGGACTTTTAAAGAGAAGCAGGATGTATTATCAGCTGTGCAAGCAAAGTGCTCAAGAACAAAGCTAAAGGTTTTATCTCTCGATTTTTCTCCTTGTTGCATATAAATGTGTCCTTACCAATGTGACAATTTGAAAAGATGTCACTACAGCTGAATTCTTAAAAGCAGCCAAAAATGGGAACTATTGTCATTTCTGGTCTACAAATCAGTTAATTAACAATTAATATTAGCACAGATTGTTTTACATTATGTAATATAATATGACTACAGTATGACCTTTTTATAAGTCGGATTCAATTCTAAACACGATTTCTGCAGTTCAAATCCGAGTTTTTTCCCAGCACCTGGTCTGTTTCAGATTTACTTGTTGTATCGAAACCTGTTGCATTTGCGTTCATATTATGTCGGCATGCTATGTAATATAAAAACTATGATTTATAACGATGTAGTAAAAGACTAATAATATGGCATTTTGTTTGCAAATAAATGGTGTTGTCACACACACACACACACACACACACACACACACACACACACACACAC
>JAAIIK010000040.1:5935349-5949390 GCA_014706435.1 Silurus glanis
CATATATATATATATATATATATATGGGGAGCAGGAGGCCTTTTGGGCTTTGTCTTTTGTACTTTTTACTTGCTATGGCAACTATATAACTGTAAATAGTGTTGTGTCATTAAGCCCCTGGTCCACATATATAGTAACATTGAAATACAATTTTTAGTGTTATTGGAACCAAGAGCTACAAAGTATGCCAGATTTTAACAGTGATTTTAAATATGCATTGGAATGCCTTGTTGATCCATTTTGGGTTTATGGTGCTCCACATTAAAGTATTAGGAGCTTGGATTTGTATTACTGGAAATAACTGCATGGGAACATTGCCAGCATGGCTGTAAAACAATAGTTTTAAGTTTCCCTTCTGCTAGCAGACCGTTATTTCATATATATAAGCTGCAATGAGCCATATAATCATCTATATGTATACTATATGGACAAAAGTCTGTGGACAACTGACAACATTTCCATGTACTTTTTGAACATCTAATTCCACCTTTTTGATTGGCCTACGTTAACCTTGTCTAACAGGTGCTCAAACGTCATTGGTAGATGCCGGCCATGTTTTTGAGAAATGCAAATATCCTCAGAAACTCTCCTGGGACATTAGACAGAGACACGAAATGCCAAATTACAGGTCAATCTGTGTTTTATTAAAGTCCACTCTTGTGAAATATTTCTCTAGATTTCCATAAGTGTGGTTGTGATGATTTGTGCTCAGTTGGCCACAAGGGCGTTAGTAAAGCCATCTACTGATATCGGGTGAGGAGGCCTGTGGTTGCAGTCAGCATTTAAATTCGTCCCAAAGGTCTTCAATAGGGTTGAGATCAGAGCTCTGTAGCAGGCCACTCAAGATTTTCCACTCCACTCCAACCCATGCAAACTTCATGAAACTTACTTTGCACACAGGAGCATTGTCATGGTCCTGTGACAGAGGTAACAGTTTGGGGAAGTACCACATATGGTTGGAAAAATCAGGGGTCCCAATACTATTGTTCATACAGTGTATGTTAAATATATAAATAGATATAAGAGGCAAGTAATGACAGGTGTTTTTGTATGAATGTGAACACGTAGATGTCTGTATTCATGGCAGCATGGTGAGAGGATGATTACAAAGAGTAACTCAGCTTCTTGAGATATCTGGGCTGAGACTGGACAGCACACTTCCTGTGAGCTTGAAAGTGCTGAGTCACCAAAGCTCCAAGAGACAGGAAATCTATCTGTCCCACTATGGGACACATCAATCATTCTGAGAGAAGAGAGAGACATGGAGGGCAGTGGCGAAACAGGACAGACAAAGACCAAAATGTTTTCATTGACACAGAAGAGTGTTGTTGTTGTTTTTTTTTTTTTAGAAAGAAACAGCTTTAATAGACAGTGCTAGAATTCAGCAGCTCCAGTAAACAGCACAAGTCATAACAAGTTTTTTTTGTCTAGTAATTTTGTTTTTTTATGGCATTTGTCTTTAGTTTATCTCGAACCAGAAGTCATTACCGAGATTCTATGCACATAAGCTGAGGATTACTTAAAACACATAAAACACATTAATATTGTATTTGATGTGATTTGTGTGACTCAGGGACTTTAGTTAGCATGCTACGACATGTGCATGGCGTGTGTTGACAGAGGTACTAGCATTAAATCTGAAACTTTGGAGCCTGATCCATTTAAACAGATGATGTGTACAGATGAGAAGGTCAGCGTGCTGGACAGACTAAAGTACTAAAGCGCTGCTGCATCACTTCCTTTAGGTAGTGTTGAAGCAAGGACTAAATCCTAATGGCAATGCTATTAGCATGTAGTCATTGTGGGTAATGTAGGTAACCATTAACCGCAGTGAAAATAGGCCGTGTCTAAAAGAAAAGAAGTGTAAACAAAAAGACGACTCAGAATTGCATTACAAAGTAAATCTTGGACGCCTCTAAAAATGAATGTGCATGTGATTCAGGGTGGATTTTTCTTCTAAGGAAGTCTTTCTTTTAGGAAATGGCTGTGTATAATGCCTGAAGCTCTGATTTCCTACTTTGTCATTTAAACAACTTCCATCTCTGCAGATAAAATAATATAAAGCAGGGAGGACACTATAGCAAAATACCCACTTTATCACTCAAAATAATGAAAACAAGGTAAATCACCTGCACCATTGCAGACTGCTGGTCTAATGCTGGCAATGATCGCTCTGCTAATAATAACAACAGTAAGACGATATGATATCACACATAGGCTAGGCGCTATATGCAGTTATTACACTCACCACTCCACATGAAATTCAGAGTGAATAAAATACCAGTGACTCAGCAGAAATTCTGCACCATTTAGCATCTTAAAGCACATTGGGAAACACTGAACCAGGATCAGACTCGCTGTGTTGACCAAACCATGCTCTAAAAACAGCACAACTGATTCAGTTATTTTTTAAAATGCTGTTAGAGGAAGGCAACCTGATAAGGGTCAGAGGAGGTCATAAAGAGCTGACAGCAGCTCAAAACCTTCATTCCCTTCTATAAAACCTTGTACTCATAAATCCCTCATAAACATGCTCTCTCTCTCTCTCTCTCTCTCTCTCTCTCTCTCTCTCTCTCTCTCTCTCTCTCTCTCTCTCTCTCTCTCTCTCTCCCCCCCTCTTTCCCTCTTTCTCTCGTCTCTGTCTGACCTCCATTTCTTTGCTTTGTCTTCTAAGTTTAATTTCCCAACATATACACATATTCAGTTGATTGCCTCAGGTTGTGTCACACCTTTTCTAAACATCTTCCACTTTTCAGTCACAGAACATGCATGGACATGCTGGAAACTTAATCTTGATAACATTTAACCTTTAAGCTGCAGCATGCGAAATGTGTAATACTGCTTTGTAAGGTATTTCTTTTTTGTTTTGCTCTAGTTTCTAAGCTCTGTAAATATGTTTTATACATTTGCAGACCACTGAATCTTTTTTACGAAGGTTCTGACTAATCAGAATATACAGCAAAAGCTGCATTTCTTTATTATAAATGATTAATAAAACAGAGAAGAGCCACATAACATTAAAAAATATCCTCTAAGAGGTCCTTCTTCCTTTCATGACAGAAAGGAATCATATCTAAAATAAATGCATTGTTCCCATAATTCTGCTAGAACATACCAGCATTGGCAGTGGTTTGAGGATTAGCATGATACTGGTGTAGCTAGCATCTGCTGAAGTCATTAGGTAACATGGCCCCTGTATGGAAGTCACACTAATCGAGGAAAGAATGCTGAACACAGCACTTCAGCTTAACACATCCAGTCTGTCTTGCTTTCTCTCTTTGCAACTGTATATATGTTTGTGTGGACACCTGACCATAAGACCTTTATTTTCTTTTTGAACTTCCCATTCCACATTTGGCCTCTTATTTGCTGTTGTAATAAACTCCACTCTTCTGGGAAGATGTTCCACTAGATTTTGGAGTGTGCTTGTGGAAATTTGTGCTCATTCAGCTGCATGGGCATTAGTAAAAAATCAGTTGTGTGGTGAGGAGGCCTGGGGTGCAGTCAGCATTTCAATTCAGCCCAGAAGTGTTTAATAGGTTCAGGGTAAGAACTTGAGGAAAGAGCAGGCCACTCAAGATCCTTTCCTTTTCATGTAAACCATATTTTCATTTAGCTCACTTTGTGCACTAAGTGACATGGCTGTACCATCTATAGGCACTGTTTTCAAGGCCAAGGTCAGAGTTACATTATATTGTGTATGTTCATCATCAAAATAGTCATTACTGCTACTAGAGCATTAGTTCAAACACTTGACAAAAAGAGGCAAAGACTGACAACCACACAAATCCCTCCAGCAGGGGCGTGTCTGTCAGTGGAACGTTATTTTAGCTGGCCAGAACTATGCAACACTTGCGACTTGTCAAATGTGAACTGGCCCTAAAACATGCTGGTGCATATATCTGCAATTTCCTGTGACAAAGCTGACATTTCAGACAGGCCCAAGACGGTTGACAGTGGTGTCATAAATAAACAATAGATTCCATGCCTGAAAATGGTAAACGACAAACCTCTCAAACTGTCTCCACTCAGAATTTTGGAGTAGCAGAGCTTTCTATAACAGTAGCTGAAAACTTTCCATGTGAAGCCATAGTAATAGTTATTGAAATAATTTTTTTAATTTTTATATTATTATTAGTAGTAGTAGTAGTATTAGTGGTAGTAGTATCATCATTAGAGCTTCAACAATTAATCGATAATAATCGATAATGAAATTTGTTGTCAACAAATGCCGCTATCGATTAGTTGGGCTGCTCAAGTTACAGGTTAGAATGACGGTAAGATAACACAGCCACTTGTAGAATGGCGGAGAGTACAGGGTGAACCGTAAAAAAGACAGCAGTAAAAGAAAATACACTGGTATCAAAAACTGTATAATCCTCATCATGTGAAAATGGTGTAGTTTTATAAAGTGCTATTGTGTAAACTGTTTGCTAACTTCAGGACAGTCGCACTGGATCTGTTCTGTCATGACTCTTGATGATCGGGTTGCGCAATTACCTCACTTGCGACTTAGTGATGGATTCAATTAAAACAGTGCGAACATACAATCTAAAAGTAGCAAATAACAGCAGCCTCAAACCTGTTAGTTTGCTGCGTTTCTCTGTTCTGTTCTCTTTTTATAGCATTTGTCTACGACAACAGTAAAATCTGTTTTCAAATGTGATTTACTGCAGCTTTACCACGTTCAAATGCTTGTTTTTAATGTTTTTATATTTAGTTTATGCATATATCATTTAATTATTACACTAAATAAAATTACTTTTTATCTTCACAACTAAACAAAAATTTTTTTTTTTTAAGCATGGTTGTCAACTTGCCATCCACAATTATCATTAAAAACAATACAAATGATGATGTACACAATTTACAAGCCATTATAAAATGCCTGTCTTACAAGCGCCCAAGTATGTCTCCTGCTAGTATTGAAAAAAAGAAGAGAAAAGCCATCGGTTTAGAGCAGAAAATAAAAATATCTCCATCGTAAGTAGAGGACTACCTGTATTTTGCAATCAGTAGCAATACAGTTTAAAATTATTTTATCACAGAGAAATGTTTGTATTAGGATGTATATGAGTATTGTTTTGTATATCATATAGACATTTTGCATGATATTAATGCACTCACAGTTTTTTGTTAGCTAGAGTGCCCATGTTTGAAATGCTGTCTGAACACGTACATGTTCTACTTACTCAAAATAAATTCGCACGGATGGACAATGACTTGTAAATGATGTGCTGGCTCTTGTCCATCAAAAGGTGACTATTTGCAGACTCGAGCATCAGCTTGCAGGCTATTATTTTCTTCTAGTTCTGATGGCGTAAACACGGCCATTCATTTCAAAGACTGGCATGATGCTGACTTGTGAAAGGGTTAAAGAGCTTCATGCTTAGACTGATGATCCGAATCGATCTGATACACACATCTGAATCATGTGTTCCGATGCTTGCTGTTTTTGTAGAGCCACATGTTTTGTTGTACTGCTTGTTTCTGCACTGCTATTGTGTTATAGGTGACAAATTGTTTTTTTTTTTTAAAGATCCTTCCTGTGTAGCAAGGTGCATGGCACATAATGGCTCCCTTTAAAAGGCACACAAATGTACTTTGTTTCTAGGTCAGTGGAAAATGGCAGCCTCAAATCACGTCTGTTATCTTTCTTGATTGACTTGTGTACATCATGTACTGATACAGTGCTATTTCTAGCTCAGTGAATAGCTTTAAAATGTGAGTAAAAATTTTATATTTTGAAGCTGTAGTTACAATGAGAGTGCAGCCTTTATGTTGTGCAGACACGTCAGTAATTGGCTTTGTTAAAACTAAAAAAGCAGTTTAGGTTCTCAGGGTGCTTGTATTGATTGTTGGTTTACCATCTAATGGTGATTCATGGTTTTTGACTCGGGCAGGTTTGGGCTCCAAACACCAATCCTAATAGTGTGCGGGACTTGTTGAAATTGTTGGACTGGTTTAATATGTTTATGAGCTTAGAATTCTTGTTTAGTTGTGTGTTGTTGCTCATTGATGAACCAGCTAGAAATATTGTGCCTATTTTCCTATAGGTCTGTAAGTGTGTATAAGTTGTGTCCAAATGTCTAATAATGATTGTATTGCTCTGTGTTATATTATAGTTACAGCTTTAGTTAAAGTCATTAATACACTAAGTGCCTTGAAATGTGCAGCATTATTGACATAATTTCTACTGAAGTCAGTGTGGGAAATATCAAGTGGCTTTTCTCCCCTTTTAAATAGTCAATAGCATTTAGCTTACCTCAGAACCTGGGCTAATCCATACCGGACAGTTGGTTCCATAGCAGTGGTACTCATTTATGCCACTTCTTCTTTAAAACACACACATTCGAACAGCCAAAGACACATTTATGACCCATGCTTGCTGATTACTTTCTTGACTTAAATCAATGCCAAATTCAACACAGGCAGGACACTTTAGTTGCTAGAGAGCATTTTAAGTGAATGGAAAATCTAATAAGAAGCTGAATTAATAAATAATGTAATGAAAAACTTTGATTTTTATTGGGCTTAGGGAAAGACTTTATATTCTGAATGTTTATTCAAATGCCTTAAAGGTTATATTTGAAAGCTAATACATTTTGAATTGAATTCGAGTATTGTGCTTTATAATTGAAATAGTACTGACTTAGCTGCATTTATAGAAATAATGCACAAAGAACGATGTATAGGGATTTTGTCCAAAATTCCTTACATTCTGTACACAGTGAGCTAACAGTTTAACATTTTGGGAAGACTTGATCTTAAAGGAAATGTACTACATTCCCAAATCCAAATGTAAAAATGAGTTGTTTTATCGGCATTAAACAGTTGTTTTATCGGCATTACTTTTTTTATTTACTTTTTTATTTGTTTGTCTACTCCGATATCAAGCCTGTAAATGTTGAGCTGGAAAAGAATCTCTGTGGGTTTATGGCCCTGTGTATAATAATATAATGAATTGTCCAGAGAATAAAATTTGTCCACTGAGAACACCTCAAATTCAGAGTCAGCACTAGGCTTTTTTTTTATTGTGTCAGTATTTCCTGTTTTCACAGAATAAAGCTGTTTAGATTAAGATTAAGTTCTACAACGTTCATATGATTGATATTTTATGCTGGAACTCCCAGAGGCTATATAGACTGAATGTAGACTCATACCACTCCTACAGTATGCGTGTGTTGTGTTCACTGCTGACCTGAGCTCACCCCTCGTATCTTGCTCTTCCTTGTAGAGTATCACTTGAGGGTATTAATAGTTGTAAATAGATAGTGAGGGGGAGAGTATAGCGAGATGGGAACAGGACACACACTCAGGGTAGGACTGGTACACACCAGGCATTTGTCTGTTCGCAGACATGGGGGTAAGACGAGAAGTGCTAGACAGCTGTCCTGAGAATATTGAGGTGCATGAAATATGCAGTGAACAGCTTAGCTCATTACTGAGAATTGCTTTAACAGTTATAGGACACATATGCAATGTTTTTCAATTTGATTTCCAAAGAATGCTTCTTCATGAACAGAAATAAAAAATGTTTACTTGAAGCATTAATAGCCATAATACAAACACTACTATATATCATATATATTATGTCATCAAATGTGCCAACAGAAATGCACTATTATTAAAATTGTAAGAACACAAATAACCAAATAAACATAATTAACCAAAAAAACACAACGATACTTTTTAACCACAGGAACTCAAATGTACGTATGTCTGTGAAGGGTAGCTTCATGCTAACAGCATAAAAGATAAACGTATAGATTGTACTGCAGATATTTATCTGCAGAAATCTGTGGATTTATGCATGACTATTGTTTGTCCCCATCTCCAATTCTGGAACTGTCTGTAGATTCTGCAGTGGATAGATTACCTTTGTATGCAGACACAAACCAATTAAGTAAGATCAGATGAGGCCACACACTCATCAGCTGCATCACTACCGCACAGCCCCATGGAATGAATAAAGTGATTTTTTTTAGAAAGCCTGTAGAATAAGAAGACTTGCCCAGGGGAAAGCAGTAAATTTCAAGTGATACTGATTTATTTTTTATGGTGACAGTGATTTACTGCTGGATCAAACACATGAGCTGAGAGAGTGTAAACTTTATATCTGCTTTAACTCAAAATTATGGTAGAGGGATAATTGGTTAATACTGAATTCTGTTAGTCACTCAAGCACCTAAATGCAAATGACTGTAATGAACTCTCTCTCTCTCTCTCTCTCTCTCTCTCTCTCTCTCTCTCTCTCTCTCTCTCTCTCTCTCTTGTCCACTCTCTCTGTCTCTCCTTCTCTTTTGTTCTCAGGGACGCTGTTCCAGGGAGAATTGTAAGTACCTGCACCCGCCTCCCCACCTGAAGACGCAGCTGGAGATAAACGGCCGCAATAACCTGATCCAGCAGAAGAACATGGCCATGCTCGCCCAGCAGATGCAGATCGCCAGTGCCATCATGCCTGGCAGCCAGCTTCAGCCAATGGTAAGGAGGAGCTCTTCCCACACATGTGATGCTTCACTGCTTGTAAATTATTAACAGCACAATAATCTGTAGACTAAATCAAGAGCAAAATCGTGGTTTCAGTTTAAATGGTTCTGAACAGGGAGATATTAAATGACTAGATAAATTAGTGCCGAGAGGATTGTGCTTACTCTATTTACACTGTGGTTTTCACAAAGTTGTATTTTTTATTTTTCTTCAAATGTAGGTGCTTCAGTGTTCATGGTGTAGATTATGGACAGGACAGTATACAAAAAAAGCAATGGAGTAAATACATGCTAATTATTTAATTATTTAGAAATATAACACCCTTTGATTCACTTAAATAAAGATGAATGTTTTGATATACCATCTTACATTTGCCACTGTTTGTGCCATTTTCTAATGATACATTATGTTTCTGTCATGATCACTATTAAACCGTGTTGTGCTAAATGAGAGTAAAAGGTCTCATGATGTATTATGTTGCTAAAGAGGCAGATTTCTGCTCTGACCTGCCCTAAGTTGCTTGCATAGCTAGCACGTCTACACACGCTTGTGTAACCATGTTACCTTTTACAGATTAGCGGTATGTGTTTGAGCAACATCGTGTTTTGAAATGATATAATTCCAGAAATTTGAATTCGAATAGAATAAATTAGAGAAGCCAAGAACAATACAGAATAACCAGAGCATTTAGTTTTTTTCTTCATGTAATTTCACCAAATGCTTTTACTTCAATACAAGAGTGTGTGGAAAATGCACATTATTAAAGATGCAGTATAAATGTATATTTTTGTAATTACAATTAATTGGAGTACTTATGAGATTAATAGGATCTATGAGCTGCTGTCTTACAACTTAGATGAACAACTAACTGCTATATTGGAATACTCAAAAAATTAACAAGCATCTGCAAAGTCAGGGAAAGTCAAACCAGCTCCGAATTCATTTTTGGGTGTAGAATAATTGACCCTTTTTTTCCTGATGAAAAAGTAAGCAATGCATCCATTCGGTATACTGTATACTGTTTACTCAGCGTTGGTGCATCATTTCTGGGGGGTTTTTATCTAAAATGATAAAAGAAGAGTTTAATTTTATCTGCTTGATTAATAGCCAATTGTGTTATATTGCAGTTTTGCCCTAGTTTGTGTGCTTTTCAGGAAATATAAGAATAGGCTTATTGACGATGTATTGCTGCAGAGTAATGCTTTTTTTTTTTCTTTTTTTTTTGAGAGTTTAATTGGCTGTTATTAATACTACTCAGTGTGTTTGTAACATGTTTTAGGGCATGTTTATAGAAATGCTATTGTAATTTTGACCTATGTGGTGCAGCATTAGACAATTATATTAAAAAAGCATCGATTAAGCACCAAACTCTAAAAAATCTACAATAATAGCTTGGTTATTTATGGTAAGGAGGACTGACCTTTTGTTAAGATAATTGGAGCCTGTCCATGTTTTGCTTTTAACAGCAATGTTTTAATCAAATTGAAACAATTCAAATAAAAACATCTGTTGGCTATTTTTGTTCACAGATACTGTAATTGGCAGATTTGTATTCATTAGAAACCACGCTAGATGTAGATGCATTATGACAATCATCAGTCTTAAGATGTGAAATAATCTCCAAAAGCATCCTCCAGTTACTGTGTTTATTTGTGTGTGAAATACACTGTGATACAGGATTAACCGATTCATTCAAAACTCTTTTTTTTTATGCATTCATTAGCTCATTGCTTTTGTTTCTCTTTTATTTTTCTTTCACTCACTCTTTCCTGCAGCCTTTCATCTCTGTCACGCCAAACTTAGCCACCAATGCCAGCGCGGCAGCAGCTGCAGCGGCGGCGGCTTCGTTTAACCCCTACCTGAGTCCCGTATCGCCAGCTCTAATGTCCACTGGTGCCGACATGCTGCCGAGCGCTCCAGTCCTGATCGGTGGTAATCCTGCTGCACCTGTAAACTCCTCAGCAAACGCAGCTGCTCAGAAACTACTGCGTACCGACCGCCTGGAGGTATGACACAAAGAAAGGGCAAAATGTCTGGTACAGGAGCAGTTAATGTCTACTAGAATTAATCAAGTGGACTTTATTTTACAAAGCATGTAGTTTAGTGCACCAACTGGTGAAAAGAAAGGCACTCCAAACTACAAAATACCAGAAAGAAAAAAAATTAACATGGAGTTACTGTACTGTAACTTGTGTCATTTGCATACTGCCACAAGGAATTCATTTTTCATTCCCCCATTTATTTCATAATAAATATGTACTTTTCACATGTGGTATGGTGAAGCTGCCTAGATAAGTGTGAAGCAGTCTTGCTGTTTGGAATTTAAGCATTCAAAATGAAATACATATTTATTACAAAATCAAACAAAATATTTTTTGTGCTTTATTTAATATTTTTTGTTATGACTGCACCATAGCTGCATTTTAAGTAACCCTCTTGATGTTTATAAAACAACGGAAGGCATTTTGATATTTTCAAGGATCTTACTACCTGCAGTTTACTGCTAAAGATCTTAATGTGTTTGTTAAAAAACAAAAATGCCTGTGGAATTTGCTGCCCCCTACTGTACATATACGTCTAATTTACAGATCATTTGTCATACAAACTAAAATCACAAGAGTGACATGTATTTGTGTGTGTGTGTGTGTGTGTGTGTGTGTGTGTGTGTGTGTGTGTGTGTGTGTGTGTGTGGGTGGGTGGGTGGGTGTGTTGTGGGGTTCTTGCCAAGGGAGTAACCAGGTACTAATTTCAGGACAGATGAATAAATATATCAGATACACTAAATATCCCCTTGGGATCAGCACAGTTATATTGATGTGTGACATAATTATGTATTTTCAGTGTCAGAAAGACAACAGTAGGCACGATGATGACACGGGTTGTCATTTATTCAAGGCACTATCTTTCGTCAATTATTATCATATCGATAACAAATCAAAGACACGTCCACTGAAAATAAAACCCTAGCAGAGAGAAATAGATGGAAAAGGCCTTGAATCTTGATTAGGGTTCCTCATCCTTTCAGTAAAATTATTCAGCTTGGTTAATTCTATTCTTCGCTGTGTTAAGTGGTAGACAACACAACCCCATTTGTCATTTGGAGCAGTTAAAATATGGGATTGTAATGAATACCTGGTTGACCCTGAAGGAACATCATTTATAGCTCAAAAAAACAAAAAATAATGTTATCTGACACCCAGATCCATGAATTAGCATATAAAGACTTCTGGGATGTGGTAGCACAGTGAATAAGATGTTGGACTCCTGATCAGTAGGTCATTGGGTTATAGTCGCAGCACCACGAAGCTGCCACTCTCGGGCCCTTGAGCAAGGCCCTTAACCCTCAATTGCTCAGCTGTATACAAACTAAGATAACTGTAAATTGTTTTGGATAATCTTATAAATGTAAATTTTCCGGGTCACTATGCATCGTTTAAGTAGATGTGTGTGTGTTTGTGTGTATAGTGTGTACCGTATTTTCCGGACTATAAGCCGCTACTTTTTTCCCACGCTTGGAACCACGCGGCTTAAACAACGAAGCGGCTAATATATGGATTTTTCCTGGGTTTTTCCCGGTTTAACAAGCTCCCCACCGCCAAAAAACTGAGACCCATAACATTAGACCGATGAAATTGCCGAACGGGTTCAGGTGAACCAATGAAACTCTTTATATTAAATCAGATGCGCTCCCAGTGAATCGGGCCGCACAACATCATAAATATGGATGAGGTTCCTCTGATGTTTGACCTGCCGCTCACTCGGACTGTCAACAGGAAATGTGAATCATTCGTGACGCTGAAAACAACCGGGCATGAAAACACCTGTGTTCTGAGCTGCACGGCATCGGGAGAAAAGCTTCACCGATGGCGACTTGTAAACGCACAACGATGCCAAAAGATAAACTCTCGAGAGAAATTGTTGTGAAAGGAAGGAGGAAGACAGTGAACAATGACTTTCTTGGTAGGCTACTGTTTAGATACAAGCCGTGTAACAGGCACTGTCTTTCATTAAAGCCTGTGTAAAGTTAATTAGTTTCAATGTAGACACCTGCGGCTTATAGACAGGTGCGGCTTATTTATGTTCAAAATAAAAAGTCTTTGTCAAATTCAGTGGGTGCGGCGTATATTTGGGTGCGCTTAATAGTCCGGAAATTACGGTACATGTTTGTCTGTGGCCGTTGACATGGTCATCATTTAAATGTCTGTCCTAACATATTGTTATGTGTGTGTCAGGTGTGTCGTGAGTACCAGCGTGGGAATTGCTCTCGCGGTGAGACAGACTGCAGATTCGCTCACCCGTCAGACAGCACCATGATAGACTCCAGCGAGAACACGGTCACCGTGTGTATGGACTACATCAAGGGTCGCTGCTCACGAGACAAATGCAAATATTTTCACCCTCCTGCACACCTGCAGGCCAAGATTAAAGCAGCACAGCACCAGGTGAACCAGGCCACAGCCACCGCGGCCATGGTGAGTACAGGACACCCGAACATACATGCACACACAGATACTTGTCCAGTTCAATGATAAGTAAAGTGTACACATTTATACATGTGCACCTCCATGCATAGAGTACACCCACGTAGATTGCATACACATATTGATATGGAACACACACACACACACACACACACACACACACACACCTTAACACCCACACACAGTTTCAGAGCATGCTCGAATATGAATATTGACATTTTAATGATTATGTTTCATCTCAGGTTTACATGGTTCCTTCTATGTCACCATACATGCTTAAGGAGGACAAAAAGGCATGTATGGTGTAATTACTGTGCAAGCAGATGTGATTCATGAGGCTTAAAGGGCATCTCTGACACATTGGCAATAATTTCATATTTCATTACATTTGTCGATTTGGAAAGGTTACTATGCTTTCTAACGTGAAATAAAACTAAACAGATCAGGTGATCTTATTTTCATTTCTTGAATAAGACATACGGATGGAAACATTAGGAGATATTCTTAAATACGTTCCATTTTCTTTCGTCAAAGATTCCTCATTGTAACAGTAGTTCCATTATTGGAAAATGAGTCTCATTACAGCTGCTAAATAATTCATAATCCTTCTGACTTACATGCCTAAAGATCAATCATAATGCAGTAATCTGGGACTAAACAGTTGCATCCTTTAGCTGTTTTGTCCCAGGTAGTTATTAGGACTTATATTTGCAAACTAGAGAGAACACACATGACAAATGAAAGGTATGAAAACGCCATACGGTATTAACTATTATCACCGTTGTCAATTATTATGTTAATGACTTCACATTTCAAACAGCAAGATATTAAATGCTTAACTAAAATGTCTCTATAAGTATTTATTTCATTAATTAAGGAAAATCTATTTATCAGCCATCAGTTTTACAAACAATTTTTTGTCTTTTTAAAAATATCGTTTGTCGTATTAATATTGTAGCTGATTTCATTATTATAGGTTTTCTTTGTACAAGACTTTCATGAGCCAATCCCATTTAAGCTTTTTGTGTGTGTGTGTGTGTGTGTGTGTGTGTGTGTGTGTGTGTGTGTGT
>JAAIIK010000040.1:5952826-5974529 GCA_014706435.1 Silurus glanis
TTTTTTTTTTCGTGCGTTTTATGGTCTATACTTGTAATGAATGGTAAATGGTCATGGTATTATCAAGGCCAACCCTAGTTCAGAGGAAGATAAATGAAGCTACTTCATGTTTTTGGTGTAATTTCAGAGCATAGTGAGACTGAAGTTCAGAATTGTTAGCCTCCCAGTTGGTGTTAGATCTAGATCAGTGGAGCCTATATGTCTTAAGTCTATTTTTGGTGTACAGAGAAAAAATATCATTCAGGGTTGGGGTCAATTCAATTTACAAGATTAATAAGATGAATTTATGAAAGCCTATTTTAGACGTGTTAGTAAATGTAAGGTGGAATTCGGATTCTTGGCAAACTGAAATGGATTGAGCCCAACTCTGGTGCTATTGATGATTCTTCACTGAGGCCTTAGATTTCAGTTAAAGTCTTCACTCGGATGTTCCTTTAGTCATTCTTATTGTTTATGCATATTTTATATTTTTTATTAATCATTTTAACACATACTGCTCAGTTGTTTACTTCACCAGCTTAGATAAAATCATATTGCTACATGCTGCATGTATACTTTGTGGAATTTTACTTATTTTGTATTGGTAATATTTTGTTTTAAAATTGTGTTCTTGTTTTCTGGATTTGTAAATGTTTCCTTCCCTATTTCTTTCCCTCTCCCTCCATCTCCATCATTCTTATTCATTTATGTGTAGTGAGTTTAGTTTTTGTTGTACATTTTACTCTTTTTTTTTTTTTTTTTTTTTTAATGTTTTAAGGTTCTTTTTTTTATGATATTGATTGTCATTTGTTCTGATATTGATTTTGAAAAAATAGTTGAAATGAACCAGTATGACATTTCTTAATTTAACAAATTTAATTTGTATGTTGCAAATCAAAGGCGCGTATGTGGAGAGTAAAAAAAATATTTTCTATTCTATCCATGTTAAAACATAAAGTTGTATTTTGATATTTTAAAAAAACATCCCTGAATGTCAGGCCAAAAAATATATATATATATATGAAATATTGAGTATTTAGATGACGATGATGATGGTGATGATAAGAGGAAATGTTGTAGGGACTTTGGCTGCAAGTGAGAGAGAGCCATGACCCGAGAGACAAAGGTCGAATTTTGCACTTGTGTATATAGTCAATATAAAACAAGGAAAAGAAAACATGTATAATATGGAGATCTTATTTTGAATAATAAAAGATTCTATAAGAAATTTTGTTAGGATAATTTAAGGATTATAGAGTAATAGACCAGCTAACTGAATTTGCTTGCAGAAGTGGCTCAGCTCCTTTTATTATTACTTCAAATCATCGCTTAACAAACAAGAAAGAAAAAGCTAAGCATCGCTTCGCCTTAATCATGTGCGCTGCCTGTCATTCAAACCTCAGTGCTGACGTTTTGGCAAGTTCTCACCTCACTTGCTTGACATCCAGTAAAACTAAGGCAAGTGTTTTTTCTGTGAAAAGTTTATCAAAGTAGATCATAATGAGATAAAAACATTGGACTGTAGTCAATTGCAAAAGCTGAAGATTTATAATTAATTCATTCATTATTATTGATCAGACTGATTATGCAAAATGACTAAAAAGAATATCTGCTTCGGTAAATTCCTGATAGAAAGACTCCAGAGTGTCTTACAATATTTTACTACCTGTCAAGCTTGAGGACTGATTCCAAAATGTCCCATGTACCCTCACTAGGAAATCTCTAAAAGATTTTTTTTTTAACCTGGCCTAAATGTTGTTAGCTGCATGTAGAGATTTAACATAATAAAAATCCAACTTTTAGATAAGTAGGTTTGTCACTAAGTTCTCACGATACTGCAGTTCCCATTAGACAATGTCATTAGACAATAGTGACGATTCTAAGCATACGTTAAGTGACACACATTTACTCGAAACCATAAGGATAAATGTGGTTAACACAGTAAACTAATGAATTCAAAATGAGCAGACATGCTAGCGTGAGCCTTACACACCATATGATGTGCACACACACACACAAACAAGGCAACCGTGCCTTCAGCAGGAAAAGGTCAGCCACCAAAACAAAGGAAACACAATGAATGTAAAACTTTTGATCTCCATTCGAGGGTATGACTCACTTACCGCTGCTGTACAAGTGCTAATAAACCAAAGCATCACTTTTCCTCCGAACAGACACAAGGCACAGCTCTGCTCTGCGTCTGCCACAGTGAAACCGTCGGTGGTCCCTACCTGCTGAAAGCACCTGCTTTAAAAAAACGCTTCACACTCACCATGTAATCTCACGCCCACTCTTTGCTTACAGTTGCTAAGATCTTGTACTATGTTTTAAAAAATGTTTTATGCACATTTATTATTGTTTTATTTGACTCTCTTGCTGTAATGAATGAAAAAAAAAAAATAATAAAAACCAAAATGGATTTCAATTGAAAGGTCAGAGTGTGCTGTGTGCATTTATTGTGTTTTTATTTCTTTTCTGATTATAAAAATCTTTTAATTTCTTTAGAGTATTTGAAAGCGAAGGCAGTAAGAGGGCGATCAATAATCATCACGCACACATCCAAAATATGATCTATTTTGATATACATTTTATCAACTTGGTTTATAATATGAAAAACTTGACTGTATATATAAATTCAGTAATACAAATCATTAATAATCAGATTTTTTTATTATATGTATATATGTATAATAATTAAATAAAATGTAAACCATTTAAAGCCTTAATATCCCTTTACTAAATTGATCTAGATTTTCTATAGTAGTTTTCTTTCATCTCAGTTATAAAGTTGCCAGCCTGACTATGTAATTCTATTGTTTTTATTTTTCATTTGTGTTCTGTTGACTTTGCCTTGTATGGATATAGTATTTTCAAATGACCCACCTGTGCTTTTATTTTGCTGGATAATAAACCTCTTCACTGAGCCTAACCCTTGACTTTACTGACACTCTTCTCTTTTATACTTACTCTTCTTCTTTTGTCTCTCCACACATTACATGGCCAAACAACTCAACTGTTGTCTCATTAGCCAAAAACGTATAGCTCTTTTGTTGATGTGTTTATTTGCATGTTCCTATCATGCTGCTTCATGTCTAGAACATTCAGTGACTCAATGCAAGCTTTTCCTCCCAAACAATATCAGACCTCCCTGTGGAGAGAGAAAGAGAGAGTGCTGTGGGAGGACTTCTACTTGTTTCTCATGCTGTTTGTTTTGCCTTTTTGTCATTAATAATGCCAATAATTATTTTTCTGTATAATTATTTTTTTTGGTCTTGGTGATATGCATTTAGTTAAAACTGAAGCTAAGACTTTAACCCTGTCCTGTGAAAGATATTATTTTCAAGTATTAAGGATGCAATGTTTTAAACAGGACATAAAACGACTTGACCTAGACTTTGCTTTATCATGTAGGCAATGTGGCCAGAGGTTTTAATAGGAAACAAGTAGTATATAATAAACTATGTACAATTAAGTTCCCAGAAACCATGTGTTAGTTGTTAAAACTACCGCTATAATGGTAGTTTTATCAATTATATATATTAATGCTTATATGGAAGGAGAATCAATACTGACTGTTTTGTCCTTCATATGCAATTAGGGCCTTTATAATTAATTAGATAATTCAGTAATATATGGGTACTCGATTTGTTTTATAATTTATCATATATGCTATATGACAGATACACATCTTCACTAAATTCATTAGCCATTTGAAGCAACAGCCACTCATTACATACACACATAGACAAAGAAAAGGGGGGAAAATTCACTGTACCTGTGCAGGACGGAGAAATAGTTCGGCTGGCATTGCTGCTTCACAGCTCTGGGGTCCTGGGTTTGAGGACATAAGCCAGGGTTAATTTTAGAGTTTGGCATGTTCTCCTCAATGGAATGGTATCCCGTTCAGGATGTATTCCTGTTTCATGGACAGTATTCCTTGGATAGGCTTGGGCTCTATTTTGTTCCTGATTAGGATAAACTAAATGGCAATGAGGGAGAGAGTTAATAATTGACTGACAATTTTTTTAAATGAGTGAATAGTAAAAGACTTTAAGATTTTTATGTGGATATGTGGCATTCCTAGTTTGGTAACCACAGCTCTACATGATACTAATTTTGCAGAAGGTCTGGTATCTTGCAGAAAAAAAACAGTAATTAATCACAAAACATCCTTAGCAGAGCATTTTTTACACAAATGAATGCAAATTACATGTGCATGTCACCAGTTCTGTGCAATAGTGCCTGTGTAAGTTGTGTGGTTTTTTTGGGGGGTTTTTTTTATGCCAACTGTCTAAAACCAAAAATATAACATGTAAGAATAGGGTTTGGCCTGTAGAGGGCAGATGCATGATGTTGAACTCTGAGTCATCTGAAGCTTGGAGTTGTTTTTAATATAAAGGAATGATGGATAACTCATACTTTAATATACTGTATTCATATTTTAAATGTGCCTTCACAATCTATTTTTAATATAGTGTATACATTTTTTGACTGTACAGAGCTCAAACTGATTAAGAATCTGTGATCCTTACTTCACCATTGTTAACCACAAGTATCCAGTCTGTCTGAGCTTCAGCAATTTTAGCCACAAAGAATATATTAGACTCCAGATATTAAAATGCTTTTTAGAGACAGTTCCCAGAAGACATGCAAGTGTAATTACAGGTTCTACAAGTATTGACCCAGGAAGAGATTATCTGTGCAATACTGTGCCTTTTTTGTTTACTTACAGTAATTAACCGCTGTGTCACAATAAAAAAAAAAATACAGCATAATTAAATTTACAAATTAAATGTGTAAATCACATAGGAAAAAATACCAATTAAGTCCACTTTCAATTTAATTTGTCAAATAAGGTGCGGTTTTTGCACCCTAAGAACATGGAATCATCAAGTGTCAATTCCTAATACACATTTGTGCCTTTCCTTAGCTTAATAACAGGACGAGTCCTGTCAATTTTGCCCTGTTCCCTTTTGGGAACTCGAGCTGCGTCACAACGCTTTGGGAAAGCTTCCGTGTTGCTCACGCTCTGAATCTTGTGTGAAATCTGGCCGACTGTGTGTTCCTCCTTGCCCCTGCTTCAATTTGGGGGGGGGGGGGGGGGTTACACACAGTCGTTTGCCTAGGAGAGGAGCATGCTCAGTCAGCTCTGGAGGGAGTCGACTGCTAGCATTGTAGACGTATGGCTATGCGCTTTGCTGAGGCAAAGCGTTGCCTGATGTCGTGGGGTTCGCAAGCAGATCTGACAGAAGGCATGGAAACAGGCGGGTCCCTTTCTCCTGCCTCACCTGCCTGGTCTAGCGCTTTTTCTCCGCGGAGGGAAGCCCAAAGACAGAGCGTTGCCACCCAGGCCCAAGCCCAAGGAGCCGACGGACCATACGGTCGTCCTCTCCAGCAAGCGGGCCACGGCACGCAGGCCCTGACAACCAGAGAGCCTCTGGATAGGCCATAGACCATAAGGCTGGTTTCCTTAAAAGACTTCCTGGCAGCCTGGCTGCCAAACGTGTCTCAGTGGGTCCTGCGTATGGTAGAGAAGGACTTCCGTTTTAACAAGGTGTGTCCCACTCTGGTGGGTCCCGAACAGGCTATGGTCCTTGAACAGGAAGTAAGCACTCTCCTGAGGAAGGAGGCCATAGAAGATGGTCCCTCCTTTACTCAGAGAGTCCGGCTTCTACAGCCAGTACTTCGGGGTTCCAAAGAAGGAAGGGGGGTTGCATCCAATTCTAGATCTACGCTCCTTTAACCATTCGCTTATGAGGCTCAGTTTAGGATGCTCACTCCTAAGAGGTCGTGTCTCAGATCAGGACTGAGGACCGGTTTGTCACAATGGGTCTATGGACGCATACTTCTACATATCCATCCTTCCTGCTCACAGGAGGTCCCTGAGGTTTGCTTTCAGAGGCGAAGCTTACCGTTATCGGGTCCTCACACCGCACCTTCACAAAATGCACAGATGTGGCTTTGACCCCATGCCGTTCTCGCCTGTATGAAGGAACTGGGGTTATGACTAAAACACTTAAAAGAGTGTGCTTTCCCCAGTACAGAGAACCACCTTCTTATGCGTGGTTGGGGACTCGACCGTTATGCTGGCACAGCTGTCTCCTGCTCGGATCGAAGCTATCCTCACGACAGTCAAGAGAGTGAGAGAAGGTCAGTCACTCACTGTGAAGCAGTTCCAGAGGCTGCTGGGACCTGTGTGGGACTTGGCTGTCGTGTTGGCTCTGTCTGAACCCCCCCTTCAAGCCACTGGCCGAGGTGGCCCTTAGGTTACCCCATCCAGGGTATGTACCTAACATGCCCACGGCTCCCCCACGGCCTGTTGTGCTGCAGGCATTCTACCCTCCTTCCTTTCTGCCCCTGACCAGGAGAAACAAACCGACTGTGTCCAGTGGAGAAGTCGGAGCAGCTGTCTATCTGCTATGGCCCCTATAGGCAACAAGCAGACTCTCAGTAGGTGGATTGTGGATGCTATTTCATCTTCATATGAGTCCTCTGGTCTCCCCGCTCCTTCGGGGTCGAGGCTCACTCCACTCGGAGTGTTGTGCCCTCTCCAGCTTAATCTGTTGAAATCCCACTCCAGGACATTTGCAACGCTGCGGTTCTACGGTGTCGACAATGGAGCCACTCCCGGCTCCTCTGTCCTGCGTTCTGTTTGTGCTCTCACACACTAGGCAAGAACTGGTCAGTGTGGCATGATTGGACACTCTTTCCCAAAATGTTGTGACGCAGCTTGAGTTCCTGAAAGGGAACGTCTCTAGGTTAAGTATGTAACCTTAGTTCCATGAGGGAACAAGACGCTGCCTCTCCGAGACACACTTCCTGCATCCATGCCACGCCTTCCTTCTTATTTTCAGAAGCTACCACTGCATGCACATTTTGTAGCTTCCTGGTCGTGACATCACCCTGCTTTGCCGTTGGCCGGATTTCACAATTGATTCAGAGCGTGAGCAACACGGACAAAGCATTGTGTTGCAGCATCTCGTTCCCTCAGGGAACTAAGGTTAAATACGTATCCTAGAAACGTTCTTCCACTGATTGCCTGCACAATTCAGTTAGAGTTTATGGACTCTGTTTTAGAGTTTGTTCTACTTTTTCCAGTAATATTAAATAAGTTGACTTTTATAAAAATAAATAGATTTTTGATTTTGCATGCTATTCAAAGTATCGCAGAGTCCCACCATGTAAATTATACGGATGTGATCCTCTGTCATTTGATCCTCTGTCTTGCAATGTGTTTAGATATGAAGCACAAAATACGACATTAGAGTCTGTTCCATGATGGACTGGTTTTATTCCACACCACATTATTGCTGTACAAGCTGTTGATATTGTGCAGTAAGTATTGCGACCAATGAACACTAACTTGGACCCAAAATGCAGAAGACAGGCTCAGGAAGAAAAAGTTTAACAGCTGTTATTGAAAGATTAATGAATATAGTGGTGACAATGGAGGAAGTGTGGCTTTGTATTTCTGTCAGGACCAGAGCTCAGCTGATGTCCACAGTGTGACAGTCAGACAGGGAGCGGTGACACCAGGAACACATGAAACACAAAGAAAGGAAAAACCACGGAACACAAAGAAATAATAAAAAAAAAAAACTTGTCGAATACTAAATTTGATGTCATTGGTGCATGCAAAAGATTTTCTTTGCAACTTATCTATGCAGATAGATACTGATGCCTGGCCATAGACGAGTAGTTGATACTATGTTTTGTCTACATTGAGTTTGCTTTATGCAGAATTTGCTAATACTTTTTGATGTTAGAATCATAGTGGTCACACACTGTAGTGAGTTAGATATTTTAATATACAAATATTTTAGAAATTGTTTCCTAAAAAAGTGTCACGAGTTGATATGCTCTATAGACCCACCTTAGAGTGCCATCTGTGCCTGGAGGTGAAAACTGGGCCCAATTGTGGTGTAACAAAATACTTGTTCTTTTACTTGTACTTGCTAATGCAATACACATTTAGCAAGATATAATGTTATACATAGTTTAAAAAAAATTATTGTTTCAGGGGTGGTTTTCTTAGTGAAAAGTAAGAAAAGTAAAATAAATGACACAAAGGTTGTTGAGGACAAGGAGGAAATCCACAGGCAGTGCTGATGAAACCAGGCACTCCAGCAGAGACTACAGCTGGCACTGTGTGTATGTGTTTGTTTATTCAGCACCTGTAATACCAGGTAGGCAAACGTTAATGGGTTTGTTGGTAACACTGCCATCACACAGTAAGAGCCTGATTAGGTTATGTTTCAAGTGTGTGTGTGTGTGTGTGTGTGTGTGTGTGTGTGTGTGTGTGTGTGTATTAAATAGGACTATAAAAACTGCATCATTAATATCCAGTGTAAACTTGCTTACATTGTATTGCTTCGAACTATTCACTAATAGGAAATAATGAATCATTGTAGAGAGTGTATTCTGGCTGATAAGATATGGCTCATAGAGCCCTAATGCTGTGCTATGAAACGCACAGATTTTGCACTTTTACATTTTACTGTTGGCCCTAATTAAAACATTGTCTTTACTTAAAACCCGAAGATGTAATCTTTTAGTCCAGAATAAACTTGCTTGTTAATGAAAATTATACTCAATCACTTGAATCACATTTTGTCAAAATAATAATATAATTCCTGATTTTTAGGTTCTTCATGTTTCTTTACAAACAGCAGTGTGTCCTCATCTGCAAATGAGGATGTGGTAGCCTTGTAGTGCACCACAGCACCATGAATAGCATCACTTCAGGGACCCTTAAGCTAATTATGGCCCTTCCAAGGCTGGCCTAATAGGTGGTAGACATCATAACCTTGGCCTAAAGTCAGGCAGTAAAATGATGCCTGTTGCGTCCTTGAAAAATGCCTTAAAAAACATTTAGTAGCTCAGCTTAATTATTATACTATATGGCCAAAAGTAGATATCTAGCCTCCCACATATGCTCTCACATGCATTTTTTTACCATTCCAAATGTTGTCACCCTTTGCTGTTATAATTATTTCAGGAAAAGGATTTTCACTGAATTTAAGAGTATGGCTGTGGGAAAGATCTTTACTGAGGTCATGCAGTTAAGTATAAGTCATCCCAATGGTGTTCATAGGGCTTGAGGTCAGGGCTCTGTGCAGGCCGCCTCCAGTGCAACCTAGAAAAACCATGTCTTCAGGGACCTCATTAGTGCACCTGGGCACTGTCATGCTTACAACATACAAAAAAATTTGATACACTTGTGTGCTTACAATATAGTTGCACCAGTTTGGGGAAAACTCACATATGGGTGTGATAGTTCGGTGTCCACAAACTTCTGGCCATATAGTGTATAGCTTTGAATAACGATATCTGCCGTACAAAATATATGCAGTTGTGCAATAAATTCCACAGTCATACAGACATCATCTTTCTCTAGAAGCATCTCACTGAGCTGGCACACATTTAAAATGGCAAGGAAGCTGGGCAGTTATCCGAGGTTCGTAGAAGCACAAGTGCATACATAATTATGTCTGTGTTTAAAACAAAGAGGTTCATTTTGATTCAATTTAAAAGAAACACAATATGTAAAAACACTAAAATCGGAAGTAGCTACATCAGTAATAAAAGCAGACAACTGAGTCATACAAGATTTTTTGGATCATGAGAATTTGTCATATTCTGCTGAAAAGTCAACACTTTGATGTTTTAATGCACCAGAATTCAAAATAAAAGAGAACTAGAGAAACTGAAGCGTCAGGTACTGCAGAATCACAAAGAGTGTGAAATGATTTAGTATGTCATTGTAATGACAGAGTGAAAACACTTGTCACTTTCCAAAAACCCAGAAAAAATTTTTGTTCTCCTTATCTGTCTTTTTCTCTGTTAGCATTCTGTTTCTGTATCCTTTTACCTTTCTTTTTTCTCTGCCTGTAATTTTAATTTATATCCTTACTTGCTCTATTCTTTTTTTAAATCATGCCATTTTTTTCTCCCTTTTACTTTCTCTGCCTTTCAGGAGTTCCCTTCGATTGCTTCTGCACTACAGTGTTGCTTGTGTAATCGCAGAGCTCTGCATCTGATTTTGGTACTCTTTAAACTTTTATCACTCACCAGAGCCACTTGCTGCAGCAGACGTTCACTGCATGCTGATCAGAAGGTGTCCTCAAAATATCAAAAGTCACCATCAAAAATACTCGTCTCTTTTTTTTTCCCACTCGCTTTAACGAAATATTAGTGTGTAAAATGTAGATACAATATTTTGATGCAGTTGTTGCAATGTTTACCTGTGAAATAAAAAAGACATTGGCTTTAAAGGGTGCACTGTTTAATTTATTTATCTAGTCACATGTCTCACATTTGCTTTGGCTAGGCATCAGCTCATAGATCAGGCTCACTGTGCTCACAAAGACACCAGTAGATTTGCAGACCCAGTCAATGAGTCATCAGAAGCACTGATACCTGAGAGAGAAAAAAAAACTTTTAACTTTGTCGTTTAATTGAACAAATTGCTAAATGGTAATAGTGATTAGGAAATATTGGATCCAAATATGAGAAATAAGCATGACGACTTCAATGACCCCAAACCATCAACCAGCTCAGTGTCACAGATCTCAATGAATATACACTCACCGGCCACTTTATTAGGTACACCTTACTAGTACTGGGTTGGACCCCCTTTTGCCTTCAGAACTGCCTTAATCCTTCGTGGCATAGATTCAACAAGGTACTGGAAACATTCCTCAGAGATTTTGGTCCATATTGACATGATAGCATCACACAGTTGCTGCAGATTTGTCCGCTGCACATCCATGATGCGAATCTCCCGTTCCACCACATCCCAAAGGTGCTCTATTGGATTGAGATCTGGTGACTGTGGAGGCCATTTAAGTACAGTGAACTCATTGTCATGTTCAAGAAACCAGTCTGAGATGATTCGCGCTTTATGACATGGCGCGTTATCCTGCTGGAAGTAGCCATCAGAAGATGAGTACACTGTGGTCATAAAGGGATGGACATGGTCAGCAACAATACTCAGGTAGGCTGTGGCATTGACACAATGCTCAATTGGTACTAATGGGCCAAACGTGTGCCAAGAAAATATCCCCCACACCATTACACCACCACCACCACCAGCCTAAACCGTTGATACAAGGCAGGATGGATCCATGCTTTCATGTTGTTGACGCCAAATTCTGACCCTACCATCCGAATGTCGCAGCAGAAATCGAGACTCATCAGACCAGGCAACGTTTTTTCAATCTTCTATTGTATAATTTTGGTGAGCCTGTGCGAATTGTAGCCTCAGTTTCCTGTTCTTAGCTGTCAGGAGTGGCACCCGGTGTGGTCTTCTGCTGCTGCAGCCCATCCGCCTCAAGGTTCGACGTGTTGTGCGTTCAGAGATGCTCTTCTGCATACCTCGGTTGTAACGAGTGGTTATTTGAGTTACTGTTGCCTTTCTATCAGCTCGAACCAGTCTGGCCATTCTCCTCTGACCTCTGGCGTCAACAAGGCATTTGGGCCGCAGAACTGCCGCTCACTGGATATTTTCTCTTTTTCGGACCATTCTCTGTAAACCCTAGAGATGGTTGTGCATGAAAATCCCAGTAGATCAGCAGTTTCTGAAATACTCCGACCAGCCCGTCTGGCACCAACAACCATGCCACGTTCAAAGTCACTTAAATCACCTTTCATCCCCATTCTGACGCTCGGTTTGAACTGCAGCAGATCGTCTTGACCATGTCTACATGCCTAAATGCACTGAGTTGCTGCCATGTGATTGGCTGATTAGAAATTTGCGTTAACGAGCAGTTGGACAGGTGTACCTAATAAAGTGGCCGGTGAGTGTATAAGTAATAATAATATAAATAAACATGTACCGGACTTGTTTTTAACATCTAACTTCAAAAAATTTATGATTTCATTGTTAATGTCATCATTGTGATGTACTCAATTCAATTCAATTCATTTTTATTTGTATAGCGCTTTTAACAATGAACATTGTCTCAAAGCAGCTTTACACAGATAATGCGGTGATTAAAAATGAATATGTTCTTTATGAGTAAGTTTGTCCCTGATGAGCAAGCCGGTGGCGACTGTGGCAAGGAAAAACTCCCCGAGATGGCATAAGGAAGAAACCTTGAGAGGAACCAGACTCAAGAGGGAACCCATCCTCATCTGGGTTACACCGAATGTCCATTTGTAATGTCCATTTGTATGTACTGTTCCCATAACAAGCATCATGCAGCAAGCTTGGGACAAAGAGCCTACTACAGTGTTCAGAGAAAAGCATGAAGAAGTGAAAACTAAAAAATTTATCAGGCTAGATTAACATCTGCCTCTGAGCTCCAGCATCTGGACGAGTTTGTGCACCACTGCCTTTCTCTTTAAGACACAGTGAAAGTCTGAAACATGATGCCATACATGTGGGCAAAGATGAAGAAAGATCAACAGAAACATTTTTGGATATAAATATTTTGATAAACAAATCTACATAATGCTAGAGAATTGGCATGCACAATATAAGCATTTTTATTTTATTTATTTGCTTTAAATGACCATTGAATTTGAAAATTTTAATATACACTGGTATTCCTCTACATTATTAACCAAACTGCACCATCATTTATTAAAAACCTGGTGGTAAATAATGGTAATATACAGTACCCCACATTACCCAGTCATTGCACAAGCCAGTGCTCTCCTAGTGCCGGTCCTAAACCCGGATAAATGAGGAGGGTTGCGTGCAAAATCAAATATGCGGATCATAAACCTAAATTTAATAACAGATCGGTCGAGGCCCGGGTTACCAACGACTGCCACAGGTATTGTTAGCCAACAGGGTACCGTTGGAAATTGGGCTAATGTTGGCCAAAAGAGGAGAAGGAGAGGAGGAAGACGTCTACAGAGACAGCGGGGAAAAGTAGAAGTGTAAAGTGATCTCCTGGCATTTATTTATTCATTCTACACTTTTCAGCGCACTTGATCACTTCACAAAACTAGTTTAAGAGAAACTCTGTCTGTGTTTTTGAATATGTTTTGCATTAACTGTTATGCACTCTCTCTCTGTTGTGCTGTTTATGGAACTGGGAGCATAAAGAGAAATGCTGAAGTAAACTGGCAGTAATAAGGCACTGATTCAGAATTCTCAGATGTCACCTGCTGGTTTGCCAATGTCCTCTTCATCCACAGCTGATGCTTAGATATTTATGAGGTTCAAAATGTAAAGTATTATTTGAAGAGAAGCAGCATTTCATCATGATCCTATCATTATATTTCACTGTGGGTTTTGGATCTGATAAGTAAATGTTTATTCACCAAAAATGACAAGCAGAATAGTGAGTTCTGGTTTGTCTAATGGATTTTAAACGTGCATTTCTATTTTTGACATAGGAGTTTTGTGTAGGTACGGTAATCTGGGAACTCTTTACAAGTGACTGCGGTCTTCTCTCTTACCTTATCAAGATTGCATAGTCTGAGAGCATGGAATCTTGCACCTGTTCAGAGAGATTGTTTGTTGTTCCATTGGCTTTCCATCTGCATCTGCATATTATCAAACAAGACCTGAGGCACCATGTCTGTTTAGTTATTAAGTGCTCCAACATAAAAAAAGAAAGCTCAAATTTCATATCCAACAAGTTATTACCTTGAAAGATGACTTGCATTTTTTTATGTCTTTGTTACTATTTTCTTTAAACAAAAGCTATTTTTGCACCAGTTTGCTATAGTTCTGTTACAATGAAAGTGCTTAATAATAATTTTGTCCCTAAAAACTATAGAAAAGGCTTCATCATGATTGCGATATTTTACTTGTATTCTTTTCAACCAATAAGGTGTTTTTAATAATGACAGCTGGTACAATTAAAAAATTTTTGCAGTATTTATTTTTTTTTTTTTACATATAATTTAGGTAAATAAGGCAATTAGGAAAAAAACATGGCCAATTTGGACTTTACTAAGTGCATCCCTATAAAAGGAGTTACAGTTGGTTTCTGTCAATGCCAAAAAATCTGCATTATATAAATATTTAGCATACTTCATGCTGAAAAGCTACAATTGTCGCAGTTTTAGTTGCCCTTTTGAACATTTTCAGCTTCCTGAGTGAGTTTTGCTTTTAATGCACCTTTGTATGGGACACAAATGTGAATCAGCTTTGTCTTGCACTTGCTTGGTAATTTATGGGTGGTCAGCATTTATTAACATACCGATGCAAGAATAATAAAAAAAAAAAGTACCAAATTTTTGTCAAATTCTTCTTTCATTTAGTTTGCTATTTAAAAATATTTATGTAAGTGCACTTAATGATAAATGATAAACTAATAAAGTACGTTATATAAACTGTAAAGTTCGGAAATGTATCCTTAATTGCTCCCTCTGCTCATTTGCAATTAATTCTTTCTTTAACAAAATAGAATCATTGCCTATTTCTTAAGTGTACTCTCATATAATTCGCTGTACACACACACACTGTTAATTTCTGATTTTCCGTATCATTCAGCTGCACGTTTGTGACACAGGCAGAATTCTAAACTTCAACTAGCAAAATTCTTAAAAACCAGGTGCTGCAGTGAGAATGGAGGAAAAGGATGCAATGATGAGACTACTAGAAACCAGTAGAGAGATTAAAAGGGCACAGCAAGAGAGCTCAACAGTAAGGAAAGAAGTGATACAGTATTTGGACTTTGATCTGTAATGTCCACTACTGGGTTCAAAAAGCTAGAAAGTGTGTGAAAGAGAAGTGTACAGTTAGAAATTCATAATTTTTCAATCTACAGTTAATTGCACTTTACAGGGTTTTCACTATGTAAATGTAGCAAAATATCAACTATAATCCACAGAATATACCACATACATTGTACACATACACCTACACATTTATGCAATTTTGTAATCAGCTGTACATGCGTTGGTGTTAACATTAACCAACAGAATAGGGAAAGAATGATTTGGACTGTGGCATGATTGGTGATGCCAATTGGCAACAATAACTTCTAATGGCTACTTCCATGATAATGTACCATGTCACAAATGCAACTGGTTTCATGAACCTATCAATGAGTTGCGAGTAATCTGAATCTAATAGTACACCTTTGGGATGTGGTATAAATGGGAGATTCACAGCATTACAGAGCACCTGGAACTTCTGCATAATATCTAATAATTTAATAATATCAAAATGGATGGGAATTTTGCAGTAATCTTGTGAAGTCTATACAATGAAGAACTGAGCCTGTTTTGAGAGCAAATGAAAGCCCTACCCAGTATTAGCATACTGTTCCTAACAAAGTGCTCAGTTTAAGTGATCAAATGCCATTCTCAAAGAGGAAAACTTGTTCTTAACCAACAATACATGTTCCTGGTTAAATTAAGAACTTTGAAAATGATCAAGCAATGCCTCAGGAGGTCCTCTAACAGTGGCATTATATTAAACTCATTTGCTGTGTGAGCTTGTTCTTATGAGAGCAATGTGATGCTCCTAGCGCTCTGTCTCCAAGGCTCATTAACAGAGGGAATTTTGAGAAGATCTTCACTTCAGGGCACCCAGGAATAGTGTCTCACCTGGGAGTGCAAAGTGTGACAGTCTCTGATGGCTCACTCGAATGGCACACTTACACTCACTTAATGTTGGCAGAGAGGTGGGAAGATGAATCTCGGAAGTAACACAAGATTATCCACTAGATTTTACAGTGTATAGTGAAAGCAGGGTTTCTGTTTATCAAGATTTGCTGAAATATCATGAGTGAGCAATTTACAATAAAATTGGTAATGCAAATTGGTGTGAAATCCCATTTTAGACTGGCAGCTGATGATCCAAAACAACCCTGGCCTACATTATAAAATAGTCACATGCCTTTGTGGCAGCAAGGACATGGTCAAGTGATGACTGAAAATGGGAGGAAGAGTCAAAGAGAAAGAGTATGTATGATTGAATGGCTATGTCTGTGTGGCTAAAAACATATGTACTGGCTGTCTAAGGGAACACCTGCAGAGCTGATGGTAACAATTTTTTTTTTCACTGCCTTTTAGGGTTTTACCATCATCTATCCAAATTAGAAGATATTGTATGTAGTCATGGAGCCCTTGTCCCTAACTGAAATGATATAGAATGAGATAAACATGATATCCTTGACCTGTATAGTAAACAAAATTGTTTTATAGGCTAGGCTGCCACCTACCACTATCTGAGGTCTTCTTTCATCAAATGCTATCGGACCATATGGCAACATTTTAAGTGGCAGGAGGTGCTCTTTCTCTCTCTAACGGCACATGTTTCATGTTTATTTTGCAAAATCTACAGTACTTCTGGAAAGTAGAGGCAATCCTCTGGACATCAGTCCTGCAAGCCTGACTTCCAAGTGTCCCTCCCCCTTTTCCATTTTTAACCCTTGTTTAACATAAGGTGGCTCACACAGAATAGGGGTAGTAGTTGGACAGGTGTGTTTGTGCTGCAGAAAGCTTGGGCATATTCAGGATCAATGTCCTGCTATGAAAGTGGGGCTGTTTAGGTCTTTTAAATACCCCATCACAGGCTAGTTTAAGGGACAAAAATAGAAGAGATAAAGGTGCTGGTTAGTTCCCAAGCAAGGAAAGGTACCTAACATGTGCATCTCAAACCCTGTAGAGACCATCTCCTGCAATTTCCCTAGAGTGGTTGTATGAATACACCCCAGCAAGCTGCCTGAACTAAAAAAAAAGAGGACTTTAGATCTAAAGTCTGTCTTTGTTTGATGTGTGTTTCTCGTTTTTTATCTCGTTGTCCAATTTTTCCAAAACTGTATTTAATTAAATAATAATGGCATATGCCTTTAATATCTATGTCCTGTAAGATTTTATTTTATTTTTTCACAGCTTTGGGTTACACAAATGTGTCACTTTTCCTTTTGGTTTGTTCAGGGTAGTACAATTTCACTTATGACATTGGTAGCTGTGCTCCCAAGTAAGACATCAGCAATTTTGGCCTGCTTAAGACCCAAGACGAAAAAGAAGGTTGAGCATTTTTATTTGGACTGGCTGGATGCTATCACATGTTTGTTCTTAACTATACAGAAATAACCAGGCCCATGAGTTACATCTCTAAAAAGAGAGCACAAGATCTGGAGCAAGAAATGTCTTGTCAAAGATGATCTTTTGTAGACAGCTTGTTTTGATAAATATTTCAAACATTGGGCTTGCAGGAACTACACATCAAATACAAGCTCTTTATAGTGAAGAACCAATAATATAGTAGAACCTAAAAGCCTGGGCATCAAGCAGGGGCCCTCACACTGGGACTGGCCTTCATCCTGTTTTCAAGAATAAAAAATTGCTTATGATCCCAAATAAAAGAAATGATAAATAGTTTAGTCAGCCAAAGAGAATAATATTTTATGGGTTTTGTGTCCTCTGTTGTGAACTACATCTCTTTCACTCTGTCTTTATGTACTCCTAATTCAAAATGTATTCATTTCTGTTGAGCTGTTGAGTTTTTGAGCCATAGTTTTCCTCAACACCCTCACATGCCACTGTTCTACAGCAAATGATTGAAGGTAGATTCTAATGCCACCATGGAAGTCTTTCTGTCTGTGATCCTTAAAATTCATGACCCTTCTCCAGCAAACCCAACACCAGGCGCGGCCTAAGAGCAGCCGGTGCTCCATGAGATGTTGCACCCAACCACATCTCCAGCTGTGTCCCATGCCCTTGTACTACACATGATGCTTATGAAGATGGCCTTTATGTCTTTCCTGGAACTCTTTGACTGTGTGGTAGCTGTGTGGTCATGGACTTTGAAATCGTTATGAAGGGAAGGTGTGACACATTTTGATGTCCAGTGCACCTGGCCCACATCATTGGACATGCAGCTGGTGGCAATTACCAGTCCAGGCATGCCCAGTTTTTCCTTTGAGGCGCACGTGAATAATATTACCATTAATAAGGACTTTCACCTTAGAAATATTGCAAAAATTTGAAATATGATGTTGTTACAGGATGCAGAAAAACTAGTTTATGCTTTTGTTACATCTAGATTAGACTACTGTAACGCTCTACTGTCTGGGTGTTCGAGTAAGTGCATAAATAAGCTTCAGTTAGTTCAGAATGCAGCAGCAAGAGTCCTCACTAGATCTAGAAAATATGACCACATCACTCTTGTTTTAATCAGTCTACACTGGCTCCCAAGTAAATCTCGCATTGATTATAAAATACTACTACTGATGTATAAAGCACTTAACGGTCTCGCACCACAGTATCTGACTGAACTTCTGTACCAATATGATCCTCCACGCCTACTTAGATCAAAAGGTGCTGGCTATCTTTTGGTTCCTCAAATAATGAAGACTACAGCAAAGGGCAGATCTTTCTCTTATAAAGCCCCGCAGTTATGGAACAACCTTCCAATCAGTGTTTCGGGACTCAGACACAGTCTCAGTGTTCAAGTAGAGGTTAAAAACGTATTTATTTAGTCAAGTCTTTTATCAGTAAATTTTTCTTAGGTAAAGGAGCAGATCTGGAGGGATCATGGAAATAGAGTGTTTGGTGAACTGGGATATTTTTATGCTGTCGTCCCCTCACTCTCACACGTTCACTTAGGTTTGTAGACGGTGGTGTGGTGGGTCGTCTCTTATCCCAGAGATCCCTCATGTCGGTGTTACCTTCTGGTTCTCCCTTTTAGCTATGCTGCCATAGGGAGTCTTGCCGGAGTCCAAACTGCACAGTGACATCAACTTTCATACAACAATAAGGACACTTAATAATCCATATCCTTCTCTTTCTGTCACCCCTCTTCTCTCTCTCTCTCTCTCTCTCTCTCTCTCTCTCTCTCTCTCTCTCTCGCTCTCTCTCTCTGTCGAGATAAACATGCTTCTGAAGTTCCAGTGACAATTGTTCCTGCCCCTCTTCCCTCCGTGGATCTTCCCACTTCATCCAGGCCTGCCTCTGGATAGTGTTCTCTTTGATTGGAGGCCACTCTGTGCAGCTGGGGACGGTTTCTCATCAACGCCTTGGGTGGTTCCATGAAATTCCATAGTAAGAATGGGAGCTTTGAGGATAGATTTGGCCCGTAGTTAATGTCAACAGTCTGCTACATTGACTCAGGACTACAGTTTGCTTCTGATCACATCACTGTACCTTGCAACATCGTATATCTACAATAAATGGACATTCGGTGCAACCCAGATGAGGATGGGTTCCCTCTTGAGTCTGGTTCCTCTCAAGGTTTCTTCCTTATGCCATCTCAGGGAGTTTTTTCTTGCCACAGTCGCCACCGGCTTTCTCATCAGGGACAAACTTACTTATAAAGAATATTTATATTTATTTTTTATCACCACATTATCTGCGTAAAGCTGCTTTGAGACAATGTTCATTGTTAAAAGCGCTATACAAATAAAAATGAATTGAATTGAAAAGTTATTTTTTTCTTTCGCAAGCTCGCTCCTCCTAGAACACCAAAAACTACTCCCCCACCCTGCCAGTACCAGCATTCAAATATAGTTTCTTCCTTGTTTTCCTCCCCTGCTTTGTTTTTAGCTCTAATGTCTTCTCTTATATGCTCTCTCTTAAACCATCCATCAAACCCTGATTCAGTGCAAAGTATTGGGAAATGCATGATTGTGAAGGTGAGGCTTGTGCACAGGAATGTTCATGCTAGTGCCAGTCATAATTACATTTTGACAAAACCATGTTGTGTAGGTGGTTATTTGGTCTTCCTGCATTCACTAATGGAACAAATTAGCTGGAATATGAGAATATGTTGATGGGTTATGTAGTAGCCAGGCTCAATGAGGGTTAAAGCTTCGCCCTTTCACCACTGGGAGGTATACACTTAAAGTGCAACAAGACCCTGAGGCACAATTGTGCCTATTCTTAAAGATAAGGTTTTTTCTTTAATTATTATTAAGGATAGGTTGTTTCAAGTGTTGCATGACACTAAATTTAAGGCACAAATGTCTCTTAATGATGGTCCCAACAAGCAGTAGGGCTCTTTTATTCCACTCTGCTCATGATGACACCACAGCTGGGTAAAACCAAGGTAAACACTATATTCACTAATAGCTCATTTTTATTGACCAAACATTTGCAAAAATGTTTACAGATGGTCCTGAATGTCAGCTGGTCAATCTGTCACCTCAAGAATTTCACTGCACCCCTTGTCCTTAATCAGGCTCCTTTGAAAAAATTGTTGTGGGCATTGTCTGGACATTACAAGAGTGATATCTTCAGTGACATCTCCAGACTCAGGATCCTAAAAAAAATACGTGACTGACAAGGGCACTGTGCACTTGTCATGGACACTAAAATATTGGTGATTAAATCTATTTGGAATTGTGTTTACCTTCTACAGATGGATGGGCTGGTCAAATGGTTTGATCAAGTGTTTAAAAACATGATTGAAACTTTATGATGACATAGGGAATTCGAGTCTTGAGCTTTTGTTATTTGCAGAACAAAAGATCCTGCCAGCCTTCAATGGGGTTTCTCCATTTGATTTATTACTCGCAGATACTTAGGAGCTGTGACCAGAGGTATATTCAAAAAGTGCAGCCTAATTTACCATAGTACACTGTGGCGAACCCATTTTGGCATCCCAGAAAGCACAGGTTGCCAGGCTGCAAGGGGCAATTTCTTTGTTTGATAGTTGCCATCGAGCAGTCTGACACTGCATGCACATGATATACTGTTTAACAACCAGGTGCTGTACACAGAGAAAATCAACAGGCAATAATTATCACCTGTGTCTTTTTATGGACATTTTCTCTTCTTGTGCTTTCAGTAACTGTTATAACCTGAGAAAGATTGGTTGAGCTGACAGATCATGCAGCATACACGTACAAACATTAGATTAAATATGCAAAATAGCATTATAATAATAAGAATTAGATACTAATAATGCTAATACTAATATACTAATGATTAGATGGGTATTGATAGCTAAACTAGTCATGTGAAGTCAAATACTTGAATGTTTGAGGAGAAACATTGCAAAAATAGAATTGTGCAAAATATGATAAATTTAACCATACTTATCAAGTATATATCATTAATCAATTGTAATAAACCACATACAATCATTAAATAGACGTTAACTCTCATCTAATGTGGGTTTTCTCTGAGTTCTTCACTTTCCTTCCAAATCTCAAAAAAATTGCAGTAAAGGAATGTACCTGTATGAATACTGTTATGTGAATACATACAAATATCTAAAACTCCTAGAATAATTTTCATAAACTGATTTTGCCAAAGTGTCTTGCTTCACAAGTGTCATGCTGACTAAGCTGCAGAATACTACATTGCAGCATGCAGATAAAGTCCAAGACCAGGGGGAGGGGGGATGGCATCTGGCAACAGCAGAATGTGCATAATCCAGGCATCAAGACTGCAAAACATAGTAGATCTTCCTGAAAAACGTTCACTTCCTGAGTCACTGACCACTGATGCTTCATCTATTCATTGGTGTGATGAAATGTACCCTCAGTCACCGCATTAGGTTTCCCTCTTTGTGCTTTCTATGAATAATTTAAGACATTGAGGTTACATTTCATCTACGAGTATGATGCAAATGGAGAATATGGGCATATAGAAAGATTCTGAGAAGTTTTTTTTTCACAGGGAAATGCAGTTACTTCCGTAAATAATGCTTAGGTTGTGGAGAAACATCCTTAGACAGGCTAACAGTTGTGCTAGTTGCATGAATACATGCAATTTATCTTCTGCTGCATCTCTGTATTTTGCAACAAAAAAGCACCCACACACACACACACACACACACACACACACACACACACACACACAC
>JAAIIK010000040.1:6040931-6064548 GCA_014706435.1 Silurus glanis
GCGCGTGCTGTTGAAGCCAGGGCCTTCCCAGGATCACGCTGACCGTGGAGTCCTCGAGCACCATGAATCTAATCTCCTCCCGGTGAAAAAGTCCGATCTGTAGTGTCATTGCAGGGGCACAGTACTTCACCCAGCCTCTCCCCAGCGGGCGTCCCTGTATGGTCTGCCCCGCTAAGTCCTGGGAGCCCCTCTCTCGGGGGAGCTGTAGCCGGTCGAGGCAGGCCTGTGAGATGAAGTTCCCTGCGGAACCGGAGTCGACCAGCGCCCGTACCGATAGAGAAAGAGCGGGAGTTAGAAGTGTCACCATGAGTTTAGACAAGGGAGAAATCTCAGTAGGGAATGGAACAGAACTCACCGCGGTGCGTGCCGGGCGTGTAGGGCAGCTGGCGATGGGATGACCCGGCTTTCCGCAGTACAGGCATCTACCAGTGGCCAGGCGGTTGTTTCGCTCCCTCTGTGTCAGCCTCTGGGATCCTAGTTGCATAGGCTCGGCCCCCGAAGCCGTCTGCACTGAGGGTTGCGTGACTGGAAACGGTGGTGTGAGCGGGGGCGGCGAGATCTGGCATGCCGCCAGACGCTGTGCGAGGCCGATGGACTTCTGTATAAAATCCTCCAGCCCCACAGAATCGTCGTGGATGGCCATAGCAAGCTTAATATCAGGAGCCAGACCTTGCCGATAAATGCCGAGCAGCGCCGACTCGTTCCAGCCACAAGATGCCGCCAGGGTGCGAAAACGGAGGCTGTAATTCGTGATGGTGTCTTCACCCTGACGCAAACCGAGCAGCTGATCAACCGTAGAGAGAACTCCGGGGGAGGTGCTGAACACCTCCAGGAAGTGCGCGGTGAAAGCTGTGTAGGAGTTTACCACCGGTCCCGCGGCTTCCCAGAGCGATTGCGCCCAGGCTAACGCCTTCCCGGACAGCAAGGAGATAAGAAACGCGATTTTAGCGCGTTCGGTGGGGAAACGCTGCGGCTGCATCTCGATGAAGAGATTTACCTGCATCAAAAAGCCGCGGCATTCAGACGGTTCACCGGCGAACGCGGAGGGGAGAGCCATGGGAATGCCGGCGGCCGCGGGTGCGGGGCGAGCTGCGGCGGAGGGAAATGCAGCTCGGAGCATGGCGGTGAGATCCCGAACCGTGTCCGATGAAGCGCTGGCTTGTGCATCCATCTCCTGGTGAGCGGCTGCTTTCTTTTTTTTCTCTTTTCCGGTCCGTTATTCTGTTATGCGCGGACGAGGCGGAAGCCGAAGTGCAAGCAAACAAAGCTTTAATGATGGAAATGCAGAGTATTTCAGGGAACACACACACCAGAAAGGAAGCCGAGTAGATTCTGTGTGAGCAGACAGGCTGTAGAGAAGGTTTCGGTAGTGCGCGAAGCGAAGCGCGGAGCTGGCAGCGAAACGTGAAGCGTGGAGCTGACAGCTTGAGTCCATGAGAACAATAACGGACAGAGTCCCTTAGAAGAGGAGCTGCTTATAAAGGAGGGAGACTGATGGAAGTCAGGTGCGCCGAGTTATTAATCAGGGGAGCAGCTCCGTGCTGGGCTTGTGCGGGTGAGAGCGCAGGGTGCTCCCTGACAAATGCGTTGGCCTCAAACCTATTGCACACCTTTAGGATAAACTGGGATGCTGACTGCACCCCAGGCCGCTTCCCCCTACAGCAGAACCTTATTTTACTAATGCACTTAATGAGCACAACCACACTGCCACATTATTACCTAAACTGTTGTATACTACATAAACATGCATTCTTACACAGTGTGCCATTAATTCACATTTAGCAAACTCCAGATCCAGAATTAGCAAGTGAATTAAAGTGAACTTTTTAGGAGGCACTTTCGGATGAAGTGCACTTTTTAAGTGCAGTGAACAGTCTGCTGTGTGCAATGTGTGCATACGGCTTCAACCTTTCTGATAAAAGGAACATGTTCAGCAACATTGAGCTGTATTATGCAAATCCTTCCTCATATAATTTCAGTAGCACTTGTTTTTTTCAGAAACACTGACAAAAGTTTGGTTTTTCAGCACATTCTAAACACAAAAATAAATAGTTTTCAGTCAATTAAATACAAAAAGTATATAAGCTGAGACAGTGAATTTTTCAGCAATATGAATTTTAACACCATAAAATGCTGGTTTTGTGTTGGCAGAGCCCGTAAAAGCAGCTTGAATGACTAATGACATTGCTGAATCAATTTTAGAGCTTTTTGCAGAAAATGACAAATATGAGTATAATGTGTGATATAATTGTTGCTTCTGTATTTACCAGAGATTGTGAGAGCAATGACTCATGCAATAAATCAGGGGATGTCCATGTACTGGGGGACGTCACGCTGGACTGCCATGGAGATAATGGTCAGTTGAACTTTGTATTTTCAACTCAGATCTTGATTATTCATTGGATCAGAAAATGTTCCAATAACAACCGTGTTGTGGGAACAAGAAGATAACAATCACAAGAGGGACAAACAAACTTATGAGTTCCCTAAAACACACATTATTTAAAGGTAACAATAAAGTTATATAGTGTGGGCAATGTACATTTCCTTCATCTTAATACTTTAAACAATTCTTTGTATTGTATTATTTGTGCTTTGTACAACTTTTAACCTTTTTTTAAAGATGATGTGTCATGCAGATTTCTCAGGTAACCCATTTTTAAATAGCATGATGTAACCAGAACAATTCAATAGTAATGCTTTTTAATGGCACAAATACACATTGAAGTACAAAGGTTTAAACCCCCCATTGTTTCATAATGCAAAAGATTATTAGAGCGTAGGATTTTCATTGAACAAGATATAATATGCAATTCTTTGACAATTTTTGTCACTTATGATAATAGAGAAAACCCCAAAGTCTTTGTCTTTTGCACTCTGTATACGATATAGGCCCTGTATTGAGTGTTCTCACAAGTAAACATATTCATACCTCTTTTTTTCCCTCTCTCTCCCCTTATCTTTCTGTCCCCCCCTCCTCTAAAGGAGGCATATTCTGTTGCAAGGCAATTTAATCTGATCCCTCCAGTCTGTGAGCAGGCTGAGTATCATTTCTTCCAGAGAGACAAAGTGGAAGTCCAGTTGCCTGAGCTGTATCATAAAATTGGTAAGGCTACATTAAACACACTGTCACAGATATTTTGTATCAATGCTATTCAGTCTTAATTTGCAGTGCATATGTTTGGCAATGATGGTCCTAAAACATTTTTTGATTTGTTGCAAAACAGTAACTTAGCTAATGCAGGTAATGTAACTTAAAGAACTTGGGTATTTAGTAGACAGCAGAGAGCCAGACAGCATACTTTAGAAGATTCCATGAAATGTTTCATTTTTTAAAGATAAAAATGTGAACATTTTAAATAGTTTTATAAACTAAATCTTGCTCTATTTGTCCTTAAAATGATGCACTGCAGGTGTGGGCGTGGTCTCCTGGTCTCCTCTGGCCTGTGGAATCATTACAGGAAAGTACGAGAATGGCTTCCCAGAATCCTCCAGGGCAGCAATTAAGGTGGGACTACATGGTAGTAACTGTTGAAGTGAGTCAAGATGAGATGTCAGGCTCATTTTAATAAGGCGAGCTATTTCCTGTTCGTTTTATTTCCACAAATGGAACTAAAAACAAAATCCCTTGGATGGAAATAAAAACAAATTGTTTATATTTATATGACAAAAATGTAGCAGTGTGAGCCTAGTGAGTGTGTGGTGGTTGAATTTATTTCAACGCTTTTAAAATACAATATTATATCATACCAGTTGCAACTTAGTTCATTCATGTGGAACCAATGTGGATGAAGCACTTTTGGATGAAGGAAATTAAATAAACATTCTTCTTTCCATGATGTAAACGTATAGTCAGCATAAAATCTAAATATCTTCAGAATAAAATAAATAAGGTACACATTATATAAATTCAGTTAGTCCAGTTACTAATTTATGTATTTACTCAAACTGTTTAATAATACAGTATTTGTACTTGAAGTTTTTATACAGAATCAATTAACATTTTCTATATTATTTTTGCATTTGTAGTGATTACTTGAAGTCAATTCTCATGCAACTATTTTGTTCTATACAATATATGAGATTTATTTGCCAAGTTTTTTTTCAGTAATGATTTTATACTCATCATTGACTTTAATTATAAGTTGTTGTTCAGCTTGAGTAAAAAGTAAATAAATAACTACTTTCTTATTCTCTGCCATATTGCTGTATCTTTATTTGAACTTTTGCAGTGTGTATAATTACATTGTAGCGCAATGTAACTATACATTGGTTGCACACACGAGCCTTGAATGACCAGTTCCAGGTAAATTAGTGGAAATAATTTGCACCTGAACGTCAGTGGAACTCAAGCGAGACCATTTCAAATAAGCCCAAGTTATCTTGAGTGTGTGTGTTCATGCATAGATAGATAGATAGATAGATAGATAGATAGATAGATAGATAGATAGAATCTTTTGTTAAAATATGTTTAATGTTGAATAACATTCCATATAGATCATCATTATTATAACTAGCTGTGTTGTTTTTTTTTGTGTGCGTGTGTGTGTGTGTGTGTGTGTGTGTGTGTGTGTTTTATGTCATAACCAGTCATACCAGTGGCTGAAGGATAAGATAGTGAGTGAGGATGGAAGAAAACAGCAGGCTAAGCTGAAAGAGCTGAGTTATATTGCAGAAAAGCTGAGCTGTACACTTCCGCAACTTGCCGTGGGTGAGACAAAACCCAAAAACCGATTTACCAAAGAGCCTGTTTTTTTTGTGTTTTTTTCACAGAACTGTTATTAAATTATTACAGCATGTTTACTGTGTTTATAACTAAATGGGCCTTACTCTTGTCTCATCACAACCTGCTATAAAGGACTATTAAAATAAAATAACCCCTGGCTAATATTTTACAGTGCAGTGTAAATGTACTTATCTAGGATCAGGCTTTCTAAATCTACAATATTCAATTAAGATGTTAAAAGCTAAAACTAATCAGCATTTGGATTATTAAATGTTTAAGCTTCACTTAATGCTTGGGCAATTTATTAGTGTGTAACTAAAGCCATAATCTAAGAGAGCTTTAGAATCATTGCACTTTTAAGTTGCTTGTTTTATTTGTTTAATTTTGTTCAATGTAATTGCTGCAGTTTGATTGGGGAAAGAATTAATCTGATGATGAGTCTAGAAGTTATTCTGAAATCATCATGTCTCTTCTTTCCTCTTCTACAGCTTGGTGCTTACGGAATGAGGGAGTGAGTTCAGTTTTGCTGGGGAGCTCCAATCCTGCGCAACTCACAGAAAATTTAGGCGCAATACAGGCAAGAAAGCTGGTGATATTTAATCAAAATACAGTACAGTATATATTATTAAAACATTAAATTCAGCTTTTTGAGTTACATTTAAATATAGCACTATTAAAATAAGTGTGTATATGACAACACTGCACTCACAGAATTGTATACTAGACTGTTACTCTTTTTAAGATTAACCGAATTTCTGATTACAGTTAGTTTTTGCATTTTAAGCACGTACACAAGATAGGCAGGCGAGTGTATGAACAATGCTGCTTGCATCCAGTTAGGGTCACTTGGAAAATATACACTCCACCTTTTTATGTTGGATTTCAAACTGCCTTTTAAATGAAATATTTAATATTTAATAACGTTCATTTTCATCAGCAACGAGAAAAAAGAAATATGTGACTAATTTCTCCTCGAGTTATTAAAGTTTTTCAAAATGACCTTTTCTTTCCAGGTGCTTCCAAAGATTACACCTCACATTGCCTCAGAGATTGACAAACTTCTGGGTAACAGACCCCACAGTAAAAAAGACTATCACAACTGAGGAATTCTGGGACTGAAACGGATGCGTATTGTTCCTGACCCGTCAGTGTGTCTCTCACCTGCATTACTGTATTACTGTACCATTCCTGTTATATTTACATGGCAGTATATTCTGCTCATACTGTTTCAGTGTGTCTTGAGTCAGTCAACAGAACCATGCATGCTTAAGTGTGTGTTAGTGAGACTGAAGATCTATGTGGGGGGGAACGACACCTCATAGAAATAGTCTGTATTTTAAACATGTCCTTCTGTCTAACAAGCATAATAAGAAACAGTTAACGGGTGGTCATCCTTCTTTTGTCCTTTTGATTTATTCGGACATTAGAGGATAATTGAGTTTGAATCATGGTGCCTGAGGATACAGAGTTAACATTTAATTCAAATATTTTTTGATAAGATACAGTGGATAATGATGCCTGAAGGACTACACTGTGTGATCAAGGTTGACTGTGCAAGCTGGAACTGCATAGACCTGATGGACAAATACTGTGCTTTCCAAACTGTGTGACATTTTCCTCTTAAAATCTTAATACTTTTTTTTCTTTCATACCAGTGTATGCCTGTTGACAATTCACAGTTGTGCTGTGTTCTGTTTTACCATATATGGATATGTACCTATTCCAGAAATTCTGCTAAATTCTGCTGCTGGATTTTATTTAATTGCTTTGTTTGTAAATGAAAATGGTCATGCTGATGTATTTGCTTGTGTTTAAGCTGCTCCTCCAGATTTCGGATTTGGGGAGAGGTAGTAGGATGTACACAGCATAATACAAATTATTTAAACTTGACTGTTCCAATGAAATAGTCAAAGGGTTTACAGATTTGTGATATAGGCTGTAAAGTACCTTATTGTTCAGTTTGCTTTTAGAAATGAAATAAAACAGCTCCTCTACAAATCATTGGGTCATTTTTCATCTTGCAAATCAATTAGAGCTTGTTGCAGTTGAGCATTAGATTCATTGTAAAAAAAAAAAAAAGGGTACTTTTGTCATTGTAATTTGTTAATTACATTCCAATATAGACATTTTATTTCCACTGACTATAAAAGGAGGTTCCCTGGTGGTCTAGTGGTTAGGATGCGGCGCTCTCAACGCTGCGGCCCGGGTTCGATCCCCGGTCAGGGAACCAACCCCAGCCATTAAGGTTGCACAAGCCTTAGTGCCGGTCCCAAGCCCGGATAAATGGGGAGGGTTGCGTTAGGAAGCATAAAAACATGTGCCAAATCAAACATGCGGATGGTCTGCTGTGGCGACCCCTAACGCGAGAAGCCGAAAGAAAGTTTTTTATTTCCACTGACTATAAAAACAGTATTCCCTACATTGATTTGCAAAAATGTATATAATAGTGCTAAAAATAATACAAATAATACAAATAATAATAATAATAATTATTATTATTATTATTATTGCAAACACACCCAACTTACAGTCTTTACTATAAAATTCCTTAAAAGCTCTGGATTAACCAAATGACTTAATCGTTACAATTACTTGAATAAAAAGTTATTCTGAAGCTTAATTTTTGCCTTTTAGCTGTATAGCATCAGCATGGCCTCCAAAGACCTTCCAAAACAACTGTGCAACAAAGTTGTGCACATATGATAGCTAAACAGGGTGGAAAGGCAGCTGAAGGATCTTTTTTTCTGGTTGGATGGTATTGTATGTATGCAAAACGAAAAAACACCACCATCCCAACAGTGTTGCATGGTTGTGGAAGCATAAAGCTTGGTCAATGTTTTTCAACATGCATTGCAGGACTGATGGGTGGAGCCAACTACAGGGGGGGTTCTTACAAAGAACAGTAAAATGTTTAAAAGTGTGTAAAAATTGCATATTTTACCAGGCCGTTTCCAAGCATAAGGGCTAAGCCTCCAGCTTGTTAAGAACAAGGTGGATTCTGGAGTGGCCTCGTCATAGTACTGACCTAAATCATAATAATAATTAGTTAAGAATGATTTAAATGTTGCTACATATCAGCAAAATACAGTCTAAACTCTCTTGGCATGAACATTTCTGCAAAGATTATTGGAAGAATACTTTTGGAAGAGCTACAGCAAAAGACTGTAGTTGCTATAGATATACTGTAGTTGCTGACAAAGTATTGACTCTGGGTTCTGAGGTCTGTTAATACAGTAATTTTTTTCCTAATTTGAATTAAATTCACTGCATTTGTATTGTATGTTGTGTTGCTTCGATGATAGAAAAAAATTTTCCTATTTAAATAATTGACCTTTACTGATTTGCACACAGAAGAAATGTAAACATTTCGAAAGGATTTATATTTTCTATGCACAGACTAACCAGCCTTTAGTCTCGCACACAAGAGTGAAACATACACATATAGACAATTCCAGGGCCTTAAGCAAATATTGCAGGTACTAGGGGTGTACTAACAGCACTTTTTTTTAAATAAAGCTTTGATTGTAAGCCAAATTTTATACCAACATCATCTTGGTAGCTGTAACAAGTCTGCAAGTGTTTGTCTTGTGTAAAATAGCAGAGGCATGATAAGGGCAAACTTCAAGACACCTGGTGTGCAGTTTTCAAATGTTGGACAGTATAAAAATGTTTCATTACATTTTTCAGTGGATAGTGCATCTATAGCAGATATAGAAGATATATAAGAATACAAAATTTTGTGCATCCACACAGGAGCTTTGTGGCACTGAGGGCATGGTCGATCACCAGTTGGTGGAATAGAGGGTGGAGCTTGTGAAAGTGGTAAGGATCCAAATCCTGAGTGAAATTTTGGTTAATGAATGTTCTAAGTTTTAGGGTGTGCGAATTTAAAGTAGTGGCAAAATGAAGCCTTTTCTTTTTTTGAAAACAGACACCTGCCTCGCATTTCCTCTTTCATAAGCCAACGTTGCTTAATTGTACACTATACAGTGCAACCTTGATACTTGCAGGGGTTACGTTCTATGACCCCTCGCGAGTAACAAAAAAATAGTAAGGTTTTGACCCTCCTTTTGATGGTTCCTTTTTCAAGGGGGATTGTACATGTACTGCACTGTAAACTCAACAGAAATTGTGAATTACTTGTCATAAATGATTTATTTACTACTCTAAATGAATAATAAAATAGTTGCAAAAAAATGTTTATGTAATTTATTAGTACAAACTCTATTTTGAAATGTTACGCCGAACTTTCGAGCCACTCGCAGCTTGATGCGAACTATGAGATTTTTCACGAGTTACTCTTAGTCCAGTTCCAAATGAAAAGCCATGAACTATCGAGGTTCTACTGTATTACATGTAAGCAATTATATAGTAATATAAGAATTAGGCAATTGTTTTTTTGATCGATTAAATGGACTGCAATATTTATTTTACATATTCATATTAAGTTTATATTCTGCTCATTTCACAATGTTTCTGTGTTCAGTAATACAAAAAACTTCTGTTTGGTCTATGGGTTATTGGTCTAAGAGTTGGTTTGAGTATTTTGGAAACTGTTGATCTGGAATTTTAACAGGGTTTTGCACAGAATGGTGTGGGGGAAAAAAACAAAAAACAAATAAAGACATCCTCTGTGCAGAATCTCAAACAGCTTGATAATAGAGATTAGAGGAGATTGACCACACTAATCTGAGCTAAAAGAAAATATATAGGAACTCACTTAATTACTCCTTTCAACCATGATAAACAGAAAAGCATTTAAGCATGCACAAACCTCGAGGTTACCTGCTCATCAACATGCTTACTTATGCTGGACAATTAAAGATTACAGACTTTTCTCTCATGACAACTAAAGTTCTTTACTTGTATTACCAGAAATATATGCATTGTACTGCTGCCACATGATTGAATTACTGGGAAACTGTTTAAATGTGGTGTATAGGTATTCCTATTAAAGTGGACATCCAGTGAAGTTTGTCATGTGGGGGCATGCATTATGTGACATTCTTTCAATTCAGATTAATCCTATTTGTTTTGCAGCCATTTCATACAGCAATTAATATAGCAATATCAACATGATTTTCATGAAGAGCTACTTTCAATACCTAGCATCCACGTGCAAAAACGTCACATGCATGACACAAGATTTATAGTACAGAATTGAGTTAAGGTCTCTAATGCAATGATCAGATATACAATTCAACCACTTGCCTAATATTTGTGTAGGCAGGACTTCTTTTCCAGGACCCAAGGTTTTCCAGCAGAACATTGCCCAGAACTACATTTTACCTTCATTGTGTATCTCCTTCCCAAAATGCACCCTGGTTCGATCTCTTCCTAAGCAACGCACATACACCCTGTTGTCCACATGATGTATAAGAAAATAAGGCTACCATCCATTGCTCCATGGTCTATTGTAAAAGATATTGGTGGTGGACAGGGGTTAGCATGGGTACACTGACCAGTTTACAACAGAGCAACACCATACACCACAAGTTGCAAAGCATTTTGTATTCTGACATAAGCATTGACATTTTTCAGCAATTTATACCAGAGTAGTTCTTCTTTGGGATCAGATAGACCAGGGGTCACCAGGATGGTCGCCCGCAAGGACCACATGAGTCGCCCGCAGGCCTTTTCTAAAAATAGCTCACCATAGAGCCACTTTTGTTGCTATTCTTTTTTAAATCACACTTGCATTGGTGTGAATTTGAAAATGACAATATTTAAAAAAAAAACTTTAACAAATGTTTTATATTAGATTAGAGCTAGCTGTGTATATATATATATATATATATATATATATATATATATATATATATATATACCAATATATTATATTGAATACCTTTACTAGGTATTATCCCCTGTATCTCGGAAACATTTATTTATTGGGGATTAGGAAATTCCCAATAAATATACACTGGCGATCAAAATTAGAGAACAATTTATAAACAATTGAACAATTCTGAAATAATGTCATCTTCACTGCTCAACAGTTGAGGGAGTTTTTGTCCTGTCTATACCATGCTACCAGAACACCTTTTCCACAAAATAACTAAGGCATTTAAAAAAAAAACATTATTTTCCAGAAAACACACTGATCAAAATTAGAGAACACTTTCAGATACCTCCCAGTTATTGGTGTTAATCTGGTACCTGGTGCTAATTTCCTTGATTATCTGTCAACCCCTATTTAACTGGCAGCCTAACTTCCAGTTTCACTGACTCTGCAAGATGGTGGGCCGTTCTAAAGTGACTGAAAGCCTCCGGCAGCAGGTTGTCCAGATGAAGGCCAAAGGGATGACCTTATCAGCCATAGCAAGACAAGCTGGTCGTTCCAAATCTGTGATTTCAAGAATATTGACTCTTTACAACATCACAAACTCATTCAAGTCCGCCAAGAAGGCTGGTCGTCCACGGAAGACAAATACAAGAGAGGACAGGATACTGCGGAGGATCTCAATGGGCAATCGTTTCCACACTGCAGCTGGAATTGCTCACCAGTTCAGCGCTGAACAGGGTAAGGATCTGTCTCGTCATACAGTGTCTCGACCTTTAAGAGCATTTGGACTGAAAGCCCACTCTGCAGTGACCAAACCTCTCATTAGCAGAAAGAATCAAAAGGCTAGACTAAGCATGTTGTGTGGACAGAGGAGAACTGGTCCAAAGTTCACTTCAGTGATGAAAGCAAGTTTAATTTATTTGGGTCCGATGGGAAACATTATGTTCGGCGACAAACTGGAGAAAGACTGAACCCAAAGTGTGTAAAGAAGTCAGTGAAAAGTGGAGGAGGAAGTGTCATGGTTTGGGGCATGTTTTCTGCAGCAGGAGTTGGGCCTCTTATACTGCTACATGGCAGAGTGAATGCAAATGTTTATCAGAACCTTCTTCAACAACATATGGGTCCTTCCATGCGTTCATCACCCAATCAGCCCACAGTGTTCATGCAGGACAACGCTCCATGTCACACAGCTAAACGGGTAAAGCAGTTCCTTGAAACTGAAAACATTGAAAGAATGACATGGCCTGCCCAGAGTCCTGATCTCAACCCAATAGAGAACCTCTGGAAAATCCTTGGCGACAAAGTTATGGCCAAGAAACCCACTACAGTCACCGAACTGTGGAGGAGACTGGAAGAAGAGTGGACCAAAATCACACCAGAGCAGTGTGAGAGACTAGTGCTGTCCTGTGGCCGCAGATGTGCTGAAGTCATTCAGAGCAGAGGCCTGTACACTTCCTATTAATTGCTGACTGTTATAACCTTCAGAAAATTTTGTTGTAATCTTTTTCCATGCTACAGTCATTGTTGTTCTCTAATTTTGATCAGTGTGTTTTCTGCAAAATAATGTTTTTTTTTTTAAATGCCAAAGTTATTTTGTGGAAAAGGTGTTCTGGTAGCATGGTATAGACAGGACAAAAACTCCTTCAACTGATGAGCAGTGAAGATGACATTATTTCAGAATTGTTCAATTGTTTATATATTGTTCTCTAATTTTGATCACCAGTGTATATGTAAAGGAATCCCATCCACAAAAAATCCCAATCTCCTAATCAGTGTTATTCACTTCACCTGTCGGCGATTTTAATGTTAAACCTGATGGGTGGAGACGCACTCAGAACAAAGTTCCGCCTACTGACGTTTCTGATTGGATGATTTGCTCGCTCGGTTTGCGGAATCTGTTTTCTTATTGGTCGCTTGTTGGGCGTCATTTTCATTCGTTTACAGCAGCGCCAAATTGTTTCCTGGGATTTTGAGCACACAAGCCTAGTCTGAGAGTTAACAAAAAACGGGTTTGGGTTAATAAAATTTCTTATGTTTCTATGGACATTGTTATATCAAATGCACAACAAACGGCTTGGTTACAACAGTTCAACTTTCGGTTTTCAGTCCAGTTTGGGTGTGAAAACGTGTTTGGGGTGAACAGGAGCTCCGAGTGGGTCTGCCAGAAAAACGGATAAACAGTGATCTTATTTATCCGAAATATCACCGGTGAGTGACGAGAGAAAGTTGTGGATTTTCACATAATGACTCCTATGAGCTAATTAATATTTAGCTAGTTTCCTTTTTAAGTAGCGGAATTTTAGCTGGTTTGTTGCTTCGCTGTTGAATGAGGCAACAAACTCCGGCAGTCTTTCCTCTGTTAAATAGTGCACTGCCAAAGCTAGTTTAAAACAATGATCGCAATAGTGTTGATGTGGTTTTTTGTGTGTGTTTTTTTTTCAAGCGGAAAATGTCGCTGTGGCGCCACATAGTTGATAAACAGAAGGGCGGCCATGTTAATGCTACAGGCGACAGTGTTTGTTCCGTTGCTAAGACTAAATCCCCCCTGATGGGACTTGAGGACTCTGTGGAAGCAGGTCTGTCTAGTCCAAAGCATACTGCAAAAGAGAGCTCATTTCCTCCCTCTCCAGACTCCACTACAGGTGAGACACCGTTTAATTCACATACAAATGGAAATAGAAAGTTGAAAAAAAAAAAAGCAATAGCACAGCAGCTAACAATACAAACAAATGACTAAAGCAGAGATGCTCACACTAGGGCCCCAATGTCATACATGAGAAGAGGGAAAGATCACTGATCCAGAGCTTCATGTATAATTTCATCCTTAATATAACACTTTATATTTAAAAATCTAAATGAATGAGACTGACCATAAGTGGATATGAATTAGCCCAATTTGGAAAGAAAAAGTGAGAATATAAGGAGAAGCTTCATGTCTCTCATTAGAGATCATTGATATTACAAGGATAAGGCTCTACATTGTACTGTAAAGGGGATTATTTCTATATTGTAATGTTTGTTTTAATGAACAAGAAATTCAAACTGCAGTAGTTAACCACAATAATTTTATTTAATTTTTTTGTAAGATTTTTTTTATGTCTCAAATGATGGGAATCATGTAAAACTTTCATTTTAATAGAAAACATTTTTGGTATAATCTAAGTTTACTTTTGGCTCACAGCCCTTTTTTTTTTTTTTTTTTTTTTGCTTGTTTGGGGTTTTTTTTTTAAGGAATGACTGGACCAGCAGGACTGAAGTCTGTCTTTCAATATAAAAATAATACAGTGCTAAAGGGTTTTTTTTTTTGTTTTTTTTTTTTGTTGTTTTTTTTCTTCTTCTTCTTAAGAATGGAGTTTATTCGATTTTAATAAATGTCTTTAATTGTTTTCTTCTTATTAATTAGTATGGAACAAACTGAAAAAAATCGGCACCAGCCATGTAAAAATGCAAAAAAAAAAAAACTGAGGCTGGGCTGATTTAATTCTAGCTCAGCTTGTAGATTGATGTCCCATCACTGCCAGTCATGTTAGATGAAAATTGAGCAACTCTGTGCAAACTTTGTTCCAAATTCACAGTGTTAAAAATGACATTTTTATGTTTTGAATGCAAAAGCTGTGTAATGGTAAGTATAGCTTCTCTGTTTACTATGCAACTTAGAAGAGCTATAAGACTTGAGATTTGGCTGCAAAGCAAATGTTGCTGTATTGTACAAGTCAAATGAGTTTGAAATGAATCAAATGAATCATAAAATGTACCCTATTGTATGTGCCTCAAGTCTATGTAAAATCCTGATGTGGTAATTCTGCTTGCTTTTAGTTGATAGAAAAGAGTTGCCAGTGATGATGAAGGCTGCTTCATCATCCCTTCTTTATGGGTCTCCTTGCCGATGTCACGCTTCAGGTTCCTCTCCGGCTCAGTTAGAGAGCTCACAGCTTGAACAGCTGCTCTCTCTCAGTCTCTGCCTTGGAAAGAAAGGCCTCAAGCTCATCCACTGTCCTAATAAGGCCACAATCACTCTGGACCGTTCAACAGCACAGGTATAACAAACACCGTGAGGTTTGCATCTCTATATCTTACATATCAGGTAGTAGGATAACCTTCAAAATGTTTTGGTCAGCAACATGGAATCACACTCACATTATGTATACATATTCACAAATGGATCCAAATGTCAGTGTTTGCGTTTAGTTTTTTGTTTAGTTTTTTTTATCAGTTAAGTTTGCACCTTACTATTCTTTACTGTCTGCTAGAGAGAGGAGGGAAATTCTTAGAATGAAGGACATGAGATGGGTCAGCCACTATTTTTGTGTACTCCCTTGAGTGCAGGCTGATCATAACTCGATAAAGGGACTTTCAAAAGGGATTAAAGGGTATCCATTTTTTCCTCTGACCTTCTTGGAAGTCTTAACATTGGAGGGTTGAGAACTGAACTGCATGTTATATTACCATGATTATATCTAATAACTGTACAATTAAACCATAAGCTTTAGACCAATCCTGTACATTCTGGGTTTAAACAGAAAATAACTTGGTTAAGCTAGAGAAATATTACACACACACACACACACACACACACATAGATATAGAGAGAGATATAGATAGATATAGATAGATAGATCTATCTATATCTATATCTATCTATCTATCTCTATCTGTCTATCTATCTATCTATCAAACATACACACACACAACATCCTGCATTAATAGCAGTCCTTTGGCCAGTCACATGTCTGTGGTCCTCCATGAAGTTCAGTTGTGTGAAAATGAAAGTATGCTCTTTCTATATTTTATGGTTTTATGTGTAAAACCTTAAATGAACACCACAACACATTACACCATGATTTTATTTATTTATTTTACACAAAAAAAAACATGTGTTAAATACTAAGAACACGATTACTGCTTCTATATGATTTAAGAGGCTAGGTAGCAACCAGTTGCTGTAAATTAAAAACCTTTGCTTAAACATTCAGCATGTGACCACCTCTATGAATGCCCAAGTTTTAGCAGTTTGCTGGTCTGGAGCGTTCATGTTTGTCACCGTGCCAAGTAATAAGGGTGTCTACCAAATGGCACAACATTTAATGTAAATTGCAACAATATAAATTTCATCATTCTACAGGAGTGGATATCCCAGCAAATTTACTTGAGTCCGATCATGCAATGCTCCGAGAATTTGCAAAAACTCTACAGTTACAGCTCAGCCTCTGCAGGTCTCAGTTAGCAAGTTAATTGTGGAAATTCATTACTGTACAATTTGTCTTGTGTGAGGTAGCTCTTTTGTTTTTTATGTAGCAGCAGGGTTCTGGAGAAACGTCTCGTTTCACTGTGTACCGTGTCGCCTTCGTGGTTGAAATGGCGATAAAAGCTTCTTGACTTGAAAAAACACATTTGGTTTGTTTGCAAGGAGAAAGCCTCTTCTTTCTGAAAATAACATGGGATCTTGGATTACTTTTGTAAACAAGCATCTGAACAAACCACAAGACTTGTAGAACAATGTATTTTGGACAGATGAGGCCAAAGGGGAGTTTGTCCATAATGCAAGGCACCATATTTAAATAAAACCAAGTACATCATATCAGTGCAAGCACTTCATACCAACTGTCCGGCACGGTGGTGAAGGTATGATGATTTGGGCTCATTTTGATTTATTCTTTGAGTGGGTCATAAAACCCCTCTGGAGCATATTATTCTACAGTCAAATGTGAGGTAATCTCTACAACAGTTAAAGCTTGGCCAAAATTGGGTCGTTCCAGCAAACCTACAACAGATTGGTTAAAAAAGAACAGAATTGGGTGTTGCAAAGGCCACACCTCAGTCCGACTGAAATACTGTAGCAGGACCTTAAGAGAGCTGTGTATGAGCCAAAATTCCTCCACAATAATGCGAGACTGATGGTCATACAGAACACGATTACTTTAAGCTATCGCTGCTTTATTTATTTTTTGCTTGTCATTTTTAAACACCATGCACAAAGATTATAATCCTTACAAGAGAAATAAATTCACAAGACACATTTAAAAGATTTTTTTTTTGTCTTTGTATATTTGCTTTACAAAAACAGCTACTACTTTAGACCTACATTCAGTCAGTGCGTATTGTGGTAACCCGCAACAAATGAGCAAAAGTCATTAAATATAAAGCTATTTCTAAACAAAATGTTAGGCGTGTTTCTTATGAGCTGTTAATGAGACTGAAAGGTCGTTATATCCAGCAGCAGTGTTTGATTAATAGACAAATTTACATGCATACCCTTGCATGCAAGAATGCAGATTATGGAATTGTACTGTTTGTATGCCAATTGTCCATTTATCATGAAATTGTCTAGACGTTTAATTGCAATGTTAATTTGGTAGAGGAGTTGGCAATATACTGTTAACACATACATGAGCGAGTTTGCGACATTAAGCAGGATTGTTCATGTTTAACGCCTACTTTCATAATAAATAAACACGTTCATTGTCGATTTAATTTGTGTAGTGCTATGTAGCGTGTATATAGTACCATACAGCATAGTAAAATTACTTATTAAAAAATGTTGGAATTTTTTTTGTACTATATAGAAGGGCTGCTGCTACTGATTATTTTAGTAATTGAGTATTCTAACGATTATATCATCGATTAATCGCGTATTTAATTTTTTCTTTATTAAAGAGCAATACCAAATAAGAGAGAAAAGGACAGGTCTCTTAAAACGAACAAGTAGTTTTTTTTCTTTTTAGAAAATAAAATTTTTATTGCTGAAATTGCATACAGGAATATCTGTGAAAACTAAACCCATTTAGTGCATTTAATTATCAAATTACATCAAATTGCAAACGCAGTGCGTTTACAAATTTCCTCCGCCGTGGCCACGTACAGTGGGTTATGGGAAAATATGTTTAATGTATCTCATTATTATTCTCACTGATGTTTTTATTTATTAAATCTCGCACAGTATCGCAATGTGGTTTACTTGTCTCCGGAAAAGCAGTTTGAGATTTTCCACACGCTAAATCTGTGTATTTATTGGCAGCTTTAAAAACATGCTCCACTACCTGCTCTGCGCCGCCACTGCCGAGGGAGTTTTTGAACGCACTGTATATAAATAAAATGTTGTTTTAGTTTGAAATGATCCCAAACTTTGGACACTTTCTGCCGTTTTCTTTGGCCTGAATCTTCTCCGTGCTCCCTGTGGTTTTCTCCCAGTTCCTCCTTGTTTCATTCTGTAACGTCTTCTGTGTTACCTGTGCGGAGCGCTCCAGAGTTTAGTGGGTGGTACGTCAGTAATAATTGTCTGTGGGAAACACAGCGCTTCATGTGTAGTTAAATGTACTAAATGAAAGCATTTTTGGTACTTAAATTATTCAAGTTACTCAAAGAATCATTTCAGCCCTACTATATAGCAAGAAATAATTAGAGGGGTTAAAAAGATTGATGCACATGGACAGTTATTTTATTGCCTGATTGGTGTCGTAGTTTATGTAAACATTCACTGTTGAACTGTAAATGTGTAGGTAGTGGATGTGAACAAGCAAGCCTGCGAGCTCTTTGAATACACACGAAGTGAGCTGATTGGAAAAACCCTGACCTTCATTCTGAAGACCAGTCATATGACTGAGGATGTGTTGGGAGAGGACAGCCTGGACTCTGCAGGCAACATAATCACCATATCCAGAAAAGTGGTATGTACACTTGTGAGGGAGCTTTAGAAGGTAAAAAAAAAATAATTGTTTCTAAAAAGAGAGATGCACTATAATGAAACTTTATTAATCTGTAGTGTGTTTTTCATCCTGGTCTGGGATGTAGCATACAAACCTTTTTTTTATTTTATTTATTTACTTATTTTACTGCCTAATTTGTCTCTATTCATGTCTTCATTTATATCTATGTTTTGTTTACTAGGTAAATGCAGTAGGTAAAGCAGGCTTCGAGATCCCTGTGTCTGTGTGGACATGTTCGCACAATCACAAAACCTGCGTACTGTTTTTGGAGAAAGTGGAGAGGATATCCGCCCACTTCTCTTTCTCTAAAGAGGTTTGATTTATATTAGCTGTGTGGTATTTTATTTATGTTTGTTTATTGGCTGTGGTTAATAAACTTTGTTTTGCATAAAAAGATTGGGTTTAGCATATAGCTTCCACATTTTATTCACATGATGCAAAAAAAAGCGCGCCAACCGATTTAATTGTCTGTTTTTGCACACTATTTTAGGTTTGCTGTCAAAATAGTAGTGCCACATTAAAAATGTACTATATGTTGCTTTAGGGTGGGATTCTCAGCTATGACTCCACTTTTGCTCATCTCCATGGTTACTGTGATGCTGATGACTTGATTGGGCTTTCGGTCACATCTGTGATGCCAACACTTCTTGTTCCACCGCAGTGTCGGACCATACCTAAGGTCTGAAGCGCACTCTAATTTATAACTGCTTGGCTAAATACCATTTCTCTCTCTCGTGTGTGTGTGCGCTCTTTGTTGTTATTCATTCTAAAACCTAATGCATAGTGTTCTAGCAGTAGCAGCCATTATAGCTTTTAAATAATTTCGTTTTCATTTACTGTTATTAGTTTGAGATCATTCTGGGCCAGCAAATGTTCACTTTTACAATAGTTTCAACAATAAAGCAAGAATACTAAGTGCTTATTTCTGTGGTGTATTTACTGAAGATTAACCTGTGTCTTACAGGTGATGCGCTTGCAGAGTGTGTGTGTGCGGGGCAGGAACAGCACAGAATTGCGGGCGAGTGTGCGACTGCGCACTGCGATATCCTGTGGGAGGCCTTTAAACCAGTTGGACACATCTCCCTGTGCTGAGCCCAGTGAAAAGTCACATGCAGTACTCTGTGCAGGGGGTCTGTATTGATCTTTTGGATTCGTTTTTTTCCACCGGTTTACATGGTGCACTTTTCCTTTCTTTCCTTTAATGTTTCCCAAATGCAGTCACAGCAGAGCGTCTTAAACACCATATCGCACTACAAACATCCAATAACATTAAGCGCAAATCACAAATTATGACCACCTTATTTAGCTCTGACCCACGCTGCATTTGATACGCCATGCTATGACTGTGCTAAGTAAACTAACTTTAATCTAATGCACCAGTTTGTTTAAAATTAAGGCATCTGCATTCCTTCTGCAAATGCTCTGTATTCACACACTGTTCTATTTCTCTCCATTTGTTAAAGATAGTGGCGGTGAAGGTCTGTGCTTGTCCCTCCCAGACGTGGTTTATTCTGGGTCACTGTGGACTTTTGTTCCCTCCAGCAGCCTTCTGACACTCTACCCCAATGGCACCATTAACAGCATCAACAGCATTTACTGTCCCCTGCTGATGGGATATAGCATGACTGAGCTTGTGGGCAAGGTAGTGCTCTAATTTCTCTCTGACAAAGAAAAAAAAAACGATAACAACGATATTACTAATTACTAATATCCATATACTATATAATTATCTATTACTATATCATGCACTAGCTGGATTAGTGTTTAAAAATCTAACTATATGGGTCATGTCTCAAAAGTCCAAAACATATCAATTCAGTGTCCTAAAGTCAATCATGTGCGTTTGTATCTCTGTGCATGTATATAGAAGATCACATTCTTGATACCAGCCTTTTACGAGATGATGTGTGCCTTTGACAGAAGTCCCAGTCCCGTATTGTATCATGAAGTTTGCCCAGCATTCAGTCCTCCTAGAGGCCACACAGGTATATGCATTCTCTAGGAAATCACCCTGGGTTTATCACAGATGATGTTGGTAAAGGTTTCACTGTCCTTGAATGAAATGTTAGTTTAACAGTGCCCTGTGGTAAACTGTTGCCCCCTGTTACCCATCCAACGTGCATCCGTGCCTGCAGCCAAGTGTTTTTGAAATAGGCTCCAAAGTAACCTGGTTGCACACCCTTTTTGTAATGAGGCATATATCTGCTCAGAATTAACCAATTACATTCTCAGGGTTGAAAGTGTTTAGCATACAGCAATCATCAATGTAGTGCTCAAGCCCAAATAGCTACAGACGCTTGTTCAAGTGATATCAAAATGTTTACATAGACAAACTCTCCATGTTAAAGGCAATTATAAAATGGGTACAAAATAATTCCCAAAACATTGAAACACCAAGGCTTAAGGGCATATTTGTTTTTAGAAAAATAAGATCCAAGCTCACCTACAGTAAAGTGTGCATCATTCTAGGGAGGAAAGAAGCAGATCAACATTTTTGAATGATGCAGACATTCAAAACTGTTAAAGATCTACAGTATTTTAATCTATTAAAATGTTTTCTGTAAATTTGACCAAAAAAAATGTTTTGATAGTAACTGAAGTTGTAAGAGTAGAAAAACTTGGGATTTATGGACATCATGCACCATAAAATTAGTTACATAGACGCCTCTATATTTATCCTTATTAATGTAAAGGCAGGATCAAATAGCAGAGTGAAATTTCAGTTTTCTTATCCCACTTCTATTTTTTTCTCTTCTCTATTTAGACTCCTACAGATGCTCTAATGGAGGTGGAGGCGGTACATCAAGCCCATCTGCTTGTGCTACTTCAGCAAAGGAGACTCATCAAGACACATATAGTGAGTGCTTTCTGTGAACAGTCTACTTCTATGCTGTGGAGATGGAATTATTGAGTTATTCCATATTTAGTAAGTGGCACATGTATTTTTGCATTACTGTTTGCATTAGATCTGCTGGTGTGTACATATTAATAGCCTTGAGTCTCTTTAATACAATTCAATTCATTTTTATTTGTATAGCGCTTTTAACAATGAACATTCTCAAAGCAGCTTTACACAGATAATGTGGTGATTAAAAATGAATGTTCTTTATAAGTAAGTTTGTCCCTGATGAGAAAGCCGGTGGCGACTGTGGCAAGGAAAAACTCCCCGAGATGGCATAAAGAAGAAACCTTGAGAGGAACCAGACTCAAGAGGGAACCCGTCCTCATCTGGGTTACACCGAATGTCCATTTACTCCTTAGAGCTTATGTTAAACATACAAACCCGATTCCAAAAAAGTTGGGACACTGTACAAATTGTGAATAAAGAAGGAATGTAATAATTTACAAATCTCAAACTTATTTTATTCACAATAGAATATAGATAACATATCAAATGTTGTCATGCCAAATATTGGCTTATTTTGGATTTCATGACTGCTACACATTCCAAAAAAGTTGGGACAGGTAGCAATAAGAGGCCGGAAAAGTTAAATGTACATATAAGGAACAGCTGGAGGCCCAATTTGCAACTTATTAGGTCAATTGGCAACATGGTTGGGTATAAAAACAAAACCTACTTTAATATGCTGTATTTAATCTGTGCACTGTGACTATGAAATACTTTGCGATTGTGATTGAAGCCTTTTGATGGGCTTCCAATCGGTTCCGAGTAATCCTTGGTACACGAGCCATGTGCTTTAACCCTGTACCAGAACATTATGCCCAGGTTGACTATACTTATGTGGTCCATTTCATATAAACATCATAAACTTTTTGTACTAAATATTATTAAGGTCTCAAGACTGTGCTGGCCAAAGACAGTCTGTTGTTCCCACCACCAAAGAGGAAAGGAGGTGCAGCAAAGGAGAAGCAAGGATTTGCTGCTGTCAAGGCTAAGCAGAAGCACCAGGCTCCTTCTGCAATTACTGTTCCTGCAGTTTCCCCCATGCCTGTAAAAAGGTGGGCTAACCTCTTGCTCAACAGCAAACCAGTGAGATCTCAAATTAAAAGAATCAAGTTTCTGACTAGTGACATTTTCTGACCTAGAAGTACAGACATTGGTGTTTTTGGAGGGGGGTGTACAGTTTATAGTATTGTGGTATTTTTATTTATGTGTTTGTGGGGGGGGGGGGGGGGGGGTGTTTAAGTGTAACTGACGATGGATGTATAATTTAACAAAGCAACATTTTATCTCCGTTACTCTGGCATTTAGAATAGTTTAAAAAGTTGGTGCTACTGTTTTAGATGTTTAGTGATTTTTTTTTTATTTATTTATTTATTTATTTTTTTCTATGGTTATGATTTCTTTCATACAGATTGGAGGACACTGCAGAGCTTTGCAGCGAGGCAGCTGCAGTAGTATCCCAGTCTGATGAGTCTGTTCCATCTGATTCCACCGCAGCTCTACTACACACCTTTGCTTTGCTTGAGTCTCAGCAGGATCGCTCATCCCGATTCCAAAATTCCAGCTTCGAGGTGATCTCCCTTGGCAGTCGTTCGTCCTCGGGATTTTGTGAAAAGTGGCCGGGTCCTGAGAAACCTGATGACACGCAACAGGAAGTAGAAGTAGCCGATTCAAGCAGCTGCTTCCTAGACCTGGATACTAACGGTGATGCAATTGCACTTGCCATTGGTGAGCTAGACCTGAGTGAGTGCGACACGGCTGAGCTCCTGCGCACACAATCACCTTGCATTGTGGATTCTGATCCTGAAACCGAACCCCTTGACCTCCAAAAATACAAACTTCCTGAGCAAGAATGCCTGGGGGGAGGTGTGATCTCGTCACTGAAAGAGTCCTCACTTTTAGAGGCAAATCCAGAGCAGTGTACTTCATTCTCAGAGCTTTGTAAAAGTCTGTCAAGTGACAGACTGGCAACCTCGACCCCTAAAAGGCCACAGTACACTCCTGTTAGAGCACTGACACCTCCTGCCCTGATACAGGAGGGCAGGTTTCAAGCCAACTGCTACCACAGAGATGGAACACCGATTGGTAAGGATTTTATTTTTGTCTGATTTAAAGTTTTAATAAACAAAGGTTACGATTAAAAAATTTGGACTTTATCCTGTATTTAATATTTTCCCATGCCTTAAGGATGCATGTGTGGGTGGTGGTTCGGGATTTATTATTATTATTTTTTTTTTACTATTTTATTATTATTTTTGCCACATAGAGGTGCAGTGTGACGTGCGCAGAGCTACTCTCTCCAGCGGAGGTGCTTTGTACTGTGTGTGGCTGAGTGGGAGTCATCTTTTCCTTCACCAGCAGGAGACACTGCAGAGTACACAGACATCCATAGCAAAGTCTTCAATTGAAGACTCCTTAGCCTCCAGTTTGCGAGAGGTGAGGCCCAAACATATCACATCGAAGCAGTGGTACAGTTTTTTTTTATATATATATATATA
>JAAIIK010000040.1:6064948-6081373 GCA_014706435.1 Silurus glanis
GTGTGTGTGTGTGTGTATGTATGTATGTATGTATGTATGTATGTATGTATGTATGTATCTCTAAATAAATAATCCTTTTTTTTTTTTGTTGTCTTTGCAAAGGTGTTGGAGGTGTTTGAGAATGAGAACTTCTTCCAGATGGTGATGGAAAAACATGGAGACGGCATTGACTTGTTTGAGTTTATTGACATGCAACCCAGGTTGGATGAACCACTAGCCAGCTACATCTTTAGGCAGGTGTGTGTAAGCTGATAAATGTGAGGGTGCAAGGAGTGGCTGTTAAACATGTTTAAAAAAATAAAATAAAATAATAATAATAATAATCTGAAAGTGTGTTTGTGTGGAATATAGTTGGTGTCAGCAGTGACTTACCTTCGCAAGAAAGGCATATTACACAGGGACATTAAAGACGAAAACATCATCATAGATGCAGAGTTTCATATCAAGTTGATTGATTTTGGGTCTGTGACCCTGCTGGAGTCTGGGAAACTCTTCCATGCATTCTGTGGCACACTGGAGTACTGCTCACCTGAGGTGCTGCAAGGAAACCTGTAGGTACACAGCTTCTGCACAGAAGCTTTTAGCATCATTTATACTTCTTAGATTTTTGGGACATCAAAAACTTGATGTAGTGTGACCTGTATATAATTTCAATATAGAAAATCCATATACTATTGTCAGCCTTTAAGTTTTTATACCAGTAATGTAAGTTTCCTTGTACATAGTTTGACATGGTGTCTATAGTTTCCATAATCATTCCACGTGTTAGTTTTTCATTTCAGTGATACAAAAGCATATTGGTAACACTACTGAATAATGGCATAAATTAGATGAGTTGATTTCTACTAAAAGTTCTTGCACTGTGTAGGTATAAAGGACCAGAACTGGAGATGTGGTCTCTTGGAGTGCTTGTATATACCCTGCTGTTCAGTGAAAACCCTTTTGGTAGTGTGGAAGAGATCATCCAAGCCAAACTCAACATCCCCTATGAAATCTCTCCAGGTGCGTATATTTGTGTGTACCTCTCAGTGATGTAGATGCAGCCCACATACATGTGTGGTGTGTACAGCCCGTGTGTTTGTGTGTATAAATAATATATATATTTATATTTACACATGCGTGCGCACACACACACAACACATGCACACTCTTAAACAAAATTGTAAGACCGGGGGAAACATTCCATGTATTCGCATTTTGCGCTGGGGGATCGTAACCAGGTCGTAAGTACTTCTTCAAAATGCCAAAAGAAGAAAAAAGAGCAAGAGACAAAAAACAGAGTATGCAATTGATTAAAAACTGCATTTAAACGCTCACAGGTGGGTCATCAACTGATCAAGTTTAAGACCATAGCCTTTAAAAGTTAGTCTGTGCAAAAATATGGCTTTAATGTCATTGTCCTTTAGACAGACACACTGTCATGATCTCCTGGTGGCAAAAGCAAAAAGGCTTACTGTTTTGGAATGTTGCAGGATTGTTGAGCTGCACACGCAAGGGCTCTCGCAATGCGCCATTGCTGCCGAGGTTGTACGCAGTAAGACGGTTATTTTAAATTTCTTAAAAGATCCTGAGAGTTATGGGACAAAAAAAAAATCAAGTGGTAGATCAAAAAAAAAGTCACCTGTACTGAGCCGGGGGATCCGACGGTCTGTCTGTGAAGACACAGGCCGATCCTCAACCCAAACTAAGGCGCTTACTGATGCTGACTGCATTATAATAAACATAAGACGCCATCTGTGAGAAAATGGCTTAAAGAACAAAAAACTTCTTCGGAAGCCACGTCTCCTCAAACACCACACACTTGCCCGTTTGGAATTTGCAAGGGCACACCCAACATGGGACATTGAAAGATGGAAGAAAAAAAAATGTATTCAACGATACTGGCATGACCAGGAGATCCCACTGGAGATGTTTTCTACTCGGCACAATGGAGCTTCAGGTTGTGCAGGGGCGTCAAACGGTGGCTGGCTATTTGGACATGTTGCAGAAGCCATCTTCACCACATGGGGCAATGTTCCCACCAGCCTCCTGGAAACAGTTGCATCAAGTGTGCAGAAATAAGTGTTTGACATTATCAGTAAAAACGGTGGGGGTACTCACAACAGAGTCCTTTGACACTTAATTCTGTTGTGGGTATTTCTGGGCTACGGTCTTAAACTTTTGATCAGCTGATGAACAGCTTGTTTTAGTTAAAATGCGGTGTTCAATGAATTGCCAATCTGTGTTTAATTTTTTTATTTAATTTTTTCCTTTTTCTTCTTTTGACATTTTGAAGCAGTTCTTGTGTTTAAATTGATGGTGGCATCAAGCCTAGTTATTAAAAGCTTATAGTTTGGTGCAGTAAAGTCCAAACACTACAATGGCTTAAGGCAGCAGTAAGTCAGTGACTGATTTGGTAAGTGCTGATTACAGCAGATAGTTCATTTGTTTGTGTTTCTAGATTTGCACACACTGTTGGCCGGTTTGCTGCACAGAGAGCCGACTGAGAGAATGACCCTGGAGGAGCTTCTGCATGAACCGTGGATCCGGCAGCCTATTAACCTAGCGGAGTACAGCTGGAGTGACGTGTTCCCCTGCCATCACGGTAAGTTCTCAATACACAGTAGCAATGTGCACATTACAGACAAAATATGCCTGCACATCAGGTACCTCACCACCTAGTGAAATGAGTTCTGCTGTTGGCGCTCAACCCTCTGTACTTTTTCAATTTGTTTGTGAACCATCTAAATTATACTTTCAATTTTAGTTGTCATTTTATAAGCTCTTAAACATTTTACTGTGGTTAAATATTTGATTTGTTGGTTTATCAATGTAACAAGCAAATGAACTTATTGCATGAGAATTATGAATTTATTATGTAATATGTGCTACTTCCTTTTATGTCTGTTCACCTTGTTGATTTTGTTTGCTTACTGTTTGCAATTCATATGGATTTTTTTCCCCTCCCCCTGTTTGTGTGACAGATTCTTCCATGCAAAGTCAGTGCAGTCCAGGTGTGCAGCAGAAGGACATCCTTCATAATAACAGTGACAAAACACCCCTGGAAGATGATGATTATGGAATGGATGAAGAAGAGGATGAAGAGCAAAGGAGAACTATGGCAGCACTGGAGTTTGAACTCCTTAAGTATCTAACTGAAGATGGAAGATAGAGGAAGCGCTAGCGCTTCTTTTAAACAAAGACCTGTCATGGGAAAAGGTTAAAATTATTTATATTAAAAAAAAAACGTAGGTGTATAAAAAAAGAAAAAAAAAAACTTGCTGCCAGTAGTCCAGTAGTTTTTGATGATTTGCTCGGTGACTGGCTTGAACACTAAAGTGACCAAGATCATGATGTCCTACATGAACATGTCTTCTGACTGAGATGAATTGAGTGATTGAGATGAATGGTATAGAAGGCAGAGAGACTAGCCCATGTTTCAAAAAAAGGTGTGGCTGTATATGGCACTGGTGATGTAAATCACAGATTAAAGAGGCACTGTATGTATGAATTTTTGCATTCTTGGTTTCATGACTGACAGCATTGCTGCTTTTTGATGAAGTAAAATGTGTCAATCCTGCAAAAGCAATAATTTGTGCCAAGTGTATTTTGAAGTATGTAAATCTGTGGTTTTTGCATTGAATCTGCATTAATCATTTATTAAAAAAAAGCAGTTGTGTAAACAACTCATTTTAAGTTTATTTTAAAAACTAAATTATTTACGTTTTAAATATATAGAACGTTTTACATGTTTTTAATGGAATTTTTTTTGTGTGTGTATTACATTAAAAGTGATGTTATTCAAGAAAGTGTTTCCGGATTTAAATAAAAGAAATCAAAGCATTCTTTTTTTTTTTTTTTTTTTTTTTTTTTTTTTTTCCCTTTCCTACCCCGGAACGAGGTTTATAACGAAGTTGTATTCAGGGGAACACATTTTGACGCCGGACCAATGAGTAGTCAAGCACACACTGCCTTAGGGGTGAGTGAGAAACCCGAGAATATAATAATGACATTGTGTTTGAGTTTAGTGAGATTGGAGTTGATTGCTCTGTAAAGCACAGCGGGTTTCTGAAACGCTGGAAGCGGAGAGAGAGGTTTACATGTAGTTGTAACTAGTTCGCAGCTCCAGGCAGCGGCTGCATCCCGAATACCAGCAATTTTAATACGTAGTGCAGAAGCCTTTATTTTCTTTACTTCTACACTTTGAGTAGTAAGGAGTCGTTTACGATTAGTTATTAAACTACTACTTGATGAAGCTGTACATTTTAAGCAGCGTTTAAGCGATAATTGTGTTCATTTTAAAAGAAATAATGGCGTTGATTTGTGAAATCTGATTGGGCACAAAGTGTTGGATTGATAGACCGATATTTTGATACAACTTTGTTATTGCATAATACAGCAGTGAAATACAGATTAACATCTAGCAAAAGTGCAAATAGTAGCGTTGTGCAAACTGACTCTCTCTCACATATCTATATATATATATATATATATATATATATATATATATATATATATATATATATATATATATACACATACACATACATACAGGGGTCACCAACATGGTCTTTTCTAAAAATATCTCACCATAGCGCCACTTACCAGTGAGCTGCATCAAATTTTTTTGTTGTTATTCTTTTTTAAATCACACTTGCATTGGTGTGATTTTGAAAATGACAATGTAAAAAAAACTTCAATGTTTTAGATTAGAGCTAGCTGGTCTCCAAGTAGATTTTTGTATATTACGTAATTGATAATCTGTACAATCATGATGCAACGTAATGCATGATTTGTTAAAAACTGTTAGTGGCTAGTGAAAATGTTGTAGAAGTGATCATTTGAAAATGTAAATACTTGCAAAGATTTATAGAAATAAAGTGATCAGTGTCTTCACATAGATGAGTTTCATTAATTATTAATAATAACATATAATTAAAGGTAAATTGAGCAAATTTGTTATTTCAGAAGTGTGTAGCAAACTGGTAGCCCTTCACATTAATCGCTACCCAAGAAGTAGCTCTCGGTTTCAAAAAGGTTGGCGACCCCTGAGATAGGATGAGAACTAAAGCACAGTTCTGAATTTTTACATTAAAATGCTGTCTTTATTTTTTTATTTTTTATTATGTAGTTAGAATAAACGAATTCAATTACACATCCCTCTCTAGCTAATAACAGACTTGTATTTTGACAGATTCTACGATGGACGTGGAAAACCTGCTTACCAAAATGTGTCCCTGGGAAAGAATTGCCCAGGGTGCCGTTATTTTTTCTTCTCCGACCACTCTGTTCATCGCGGCCGGTTCCACCCATGTCCACACCTGCTCAGACCGTCCAGCCTGGCAGGAAAGAGACAACCCTGCAGTCTCTGGCTGAAATGGGTTTCTCTGAGAAACAGGCTGTGATGGTGTATGAAGCAGCAAATAAAAATCGCTGTAAGCATGACCTGCCAGTCTTAACCGTGCTGTTCAGCCTCGGCTTAAACCCAGGCACCGTGCTGAAGGTCGTGGAGAAATGTCCTGAACTTTATTCTCTTAAAGAAGCTCAGTTACAGCAGCGGGTTTTGAATCTGAGGAAGCTTGGCCTGCTTGAAGGTGAACAGCTTTTCCTTTTACTTCCTGTTTGATTTTCTTTGTCTTTCATTTAGGACTTTTTAAATATATTTATATTTGTTTTAACTGTTCTTATTCCTATTATTATTATTATTATTATTATTATTAATAATAATAATAATAATAAAAAGTAGTTCACCATAACTGCTCTGTATCAGCTAAAAAGAGCAAAATTGCAATGAAAACATTAGCAATACTTTACAATCTCAATCTCAACAAGCTAACATTTATTTTTGCCATCCTTTTGTGAGGATTTGGGGATCAAGCATGCTTCAGCTGGAATCTCTGCAGGAGAGATCTGATAAAGTTAGCACAGCCTTACATCCACAGAGCAACTTCATTCTGTTGATGTGTGAGGGAGCCAGGGACATCCATTTCATCTTCACACTGCATACTTTATTTAAGTACTTTATTCATCTCCGTTTACACACTACCACCTTCAAACAGTCCCCTTGCACAGCAATACAGTGCTCCCAGCGTTCCTGCCACTTCTGGAATGTGTCCTGGTCTTCTTTTCGAAGTTCGTCAAACACCTTCTGCAATTCGCGCTGGATCTCTGCATTGGTATGAAAAGGGGGGACCTGTGTGCCGGATCTTCATCTTCGGGAAGAGGTTTGCAGGAGCCAAATCTGGCGAGTAGGGTGGGTACGGAAGTGAGATCATTTGGATTGTTCTCAGACGATAATCATGCACAAGTTGCCGAACGGTTTCGACGTTTTCGGGGTTGCGCTCGTTGAAGATCATCCTGATCTCTCGTCCTCCAGTGACGTTCTTCTGCTTTTGAAGCGTGCGTGCCACTCAAAACCGCCGTATGTCGTGTTTCACGTCTGAGCTTTTTTATCTACTTTGCTAATGAAATCACAGACGTGGTAACATACGTGGTCAGAATAGCAGCAGTTAGTCTGGAAACCTTTTGATACTCACCTCATAAAAAGAGCAGAGCATTTCTTCAGAGGCCTTTTTTAAGGTGACGTTAAAAATTATATTATAGGTCTGTAGGGAGCTTTTTAATATTACATGGCAATTCACAAATATTGAGAGTTAGAAAATACTTTTATTCCAACATTATTATTAGAGTTAAAAAAAGAAAAAGAAAATCTGCCCCTATTTATTTGGCTAAAAATACACTCTACTGCCAAAAGTTTGCAGACACTTGGTATTGTATGTGAGTTTTGAGCATTGCATTCCACATTTAGACCCAATTCGCTCTTGTAATTCCCTCCACTCTTCTGGGAAGATGTTCCACTAGATTTTGGAGTGCGCTTATGGATATTTGTGTTCATCAGCCACAAGGGTGTTATGAAAGGCAGGTACTGATCTAGGTGAGGAGACCTGGAGTGCAGTCAGCGTTCACATTCATCCCAAAGGTGTTCAGTAGGGATGAGATCAGAGCTCTACAGCAGATCACTAAAAATCTTTCTCTCTAAAGCATGTAAACCAGATCTTCAAGGAGCTCACTTTGTGCACAGGGGCATCCCCATGCTGGAACAGGTTTGGGTTTCCAAGTTCAAGTGAATGCAACATTTTATTATAGGGCATCCTATGTGATAGAAAGGGTATCTGCGAGAGTGAAAGGGAAAGTTTATAGGACTGTGGTGAGACCTGCGATGTTGTATGGTTTAGAGACAGTGGCATTGAGTAGAAGACAGGAGGTGGAGCTGGAGGTAGCAGAGCTGAAGATGTTGAGGTTTTCGTTGGGAGTGACGACGATGGACAGGATTAGAAATGAGTTTATTAGAGAAACCATGCGTGTGGAACGTTTTGGGGACAAAGCGAGAGAAGCCTGATTGAGATGATTTGGACATGTGCAGAGGAGGGACATGGGGTATATCGGTAGGAGAATGCTGAGGATGGAGCCACCAGGTGGATGAGACGGATGATCTGCTGTGACGACCCCTAACAGGAGCAGCCGAAAGAAGAAGAAGAAGATTCAAGGGCCTCCTATACAATTTTGTGCCTTTAGCTTTGTCTTAACAGTTTAGAGAAGAACCAAATGTTGCAGGAAAGAGCAGGTGTGCCAATACATTTGTCCATATAGTGTTTATCCACAAACATTTTATTTGTATTCATTTACCCATGGATTCCTTTGACAGACACCATAGAGGAGAGGTGGTGGCACAGGGGTTAAGGGTCTGGGTTGCTGATCGGAAGGTTGAGGGTTCAAAGCTCTGTGCTCCAGGGCGGCTGTGTCATGGCTGACCTGAGCTCCTAACATCGCTGCGATATGCGAAGAAAGAATTTTACTGTGCTGTTAAAGTGCATGTGACAAGTGTACAGCGCTTTTCTGTTTCTTATATAGACAGCAGCATCTGTATTCAGAACGTTCACCTAACAGTCATTATCCAAACAACAATTTACATTTTAATGACTTCTCAATGAAATTGGCTCAGGGTTTATGAACAGGAGCACAGCATTGCTGACTGAAATCACCTCATAAACCCTGGGCTCTGTTTGTCAGGCAGTTTGCAGAGGGTGATAAGCCTCTACCCTCGGATCCTATCGTTTCCAGTGAAGAGGATGAGCACTGTGTCTCGTCTCCTCCGAGAAAAATGCCAGTTCACCGCTCAGCAGATGGCAGACATCCTTCGAGACTCACCACATGTAGTGGAGGAAGAGCCTGCACGTCTGGAGTACATGTTTCAGGTAGCTACAGTATGTTATTCCATTCAGCCTTCTGACGTTGTCATGGCACGACATGTTTTTTCTCTCTTTAAAACAGTGTATTTTGCAGACACCCTTATACGGGAATCTTTTTCATTTATACACCTGAGCAGCTGAGGGTAAAGGGCCTTGCTCAAGGATCCAGCAGTGGGAGCTCGGTGGTGCTGCCATTTGAACTTCTTCCGATCCACAGTCCAACCACCGATCTACCACTTCCCCACAAAATGAGCAGAATTCTTACATAACAACTAAAAAAAAACCCACAACAATTATTATTCAATTATCAATAATTTTTTTCTCTTCTGTCCAACTCAGTCTTTCAGTATATCAGGTAGATTTTCTCCTGGGTCAGGGAGCCAGAAAACCCAGCCAGTTGTGGAGTAGAGCAGACTGCACTTCATCTAGATTTTTTTTGTCCTGAGTTTCACAATGCAAATTTTCTTTTACCCACTCTCACTTTCACTCTCTCTCACTATCTCTCTCTCTCTCGCTCTTTCTCTCTCTCTTTCTATCTTATTGCAGTACGTATACTTCCGTATGGGCTGTCACCAGGCTGAGATGGTGAAGGCGAAGCTCTTTAGACTCTCCCTGGAGGAGCTGCGGTGTCGTCACAGCTTCCTGGAGTGCCGTGGACTGTACCAAACCCCTGACAAGAAGGGCCAGACGCTCATACTCAACCCACGCCTCAAAGACTTTCTCAGTGTCTCGGAGGAAACCTTTCTCACAGATATCGCCAAGGCCACACAGGAAGAGTTCGCTGTGTTCAAGAAACTTGTGGCAAGAGAGCACCAAGAAGAGCAGCAATGTGAAGAGTATAGTAGTAGTGATGATGATGATGATGATGATGATGATGATGACAGTGAGGTTATGGAGAGACACCATTCTTTTGAATCTAGCTCCAAGAAGAAAACGAATCAGAGGTCCAAGATGCCAGAAGGACACTAATTTGCCCAAATGTCACTAAACTTTTTTGTTTGTGGTATGCCCTATCGATATGAAAATAAATGTTTTATAGAGTCCATGCATTTTATTGATCTTGTAAATTATGTTTGTATGGAAACGCAGGAAAAGCAGGAACTTGATGCACAAGATGCATCATAAAACCTTGTTTGCTCAAACAAGCAGCCAGTGATGCCACAACATAATGTGACAAGCATCTACTGTTCTCTTCTCAGGCTTCTGCTGAACGATTCCTGGTTTGGTTTTGGAGTGTAGTGTTGGGGTGGCGAGAATTCAGGCCGAAAACGCTGTGTGTAGTCATGGAGCGCCTCTAGAGCTCTGAGGTCGCGGGCGCGTTCTCGCGCCGGTGTAGCGCTGACGCACTGGTCGAGCGCGCGCCTGCGCGTGTGTGTGTGTGTGTGTGTGTGTGTGTGTGTGTGTGTGTATCGATTCGCACATTGATGTGAACGAACGGACAGCATGGATGTGTGACCTAAAGGTAAGCGAGTGATCGTTAATCCTGTGAAATTGGTTGGTGTGTGTGTGTGTGTGTGTGTGTGTGTGTTCTGACTGAAAGTGATTTAAATCGATAGAACAGATGAGTCTTTGACTTAATGGCGCTTTCAGGGGACATGATTTTAACTGTGTACACAACAGCATTTGGTGTCCTAAACTCCAATCTTGTTTAGAAAAAACTTCTTGGTTCAAAAGAATAACAGGAACTTCATTCATAAAGTAGCTCTTCATGGTCCTTCTAAATCAGGTGTAATACAGACAGTGAGAGAGGCAATAAAATGTGTTCTCTAACTGAAATTACACCCAAAATGTAACCAGATCTTAATTTGTCAGTTGTATTTGTACATAAACAGCATGCAAAACGTATGCACACGTACACTGAATAGCTTGTGAGGTTTTGGGACATTTGCCTAAAAAAGGGAACAATACACAACACACATTAAATATATTAAAATTTAAATAGTGGGAATGTCATAAACAAACAGCTAAATATACATTTTTAATAGTTAAAAAAAAATATTGGGTGGTAAAGAGGAAAACTTAAGTTGTGTAAACAAGATAAGCCTGCGTTAAGGTCTCAATTTATACATAAATGCTTGTTTTATAATGCTAAAAAAAAAAATGGCATCAATCTAACATCACTTCACTACTTTCTACTTGTTTCTGAATCTGATCCCAAGGATGAAACCTAAATCCAGATTATGTAAAAACTTCAGACTACAGTAAGAAGGCAGTTTGTTATAACGATCCAAGCAAGCACACGTAAACATCAGGCCCACCTTTACACACAGTTACACCTTTACATCCGTAATTTGAACCAAGTCTTATCAGAAGCGGATATTCGGGGAAGGGGGAGAGATGGTTAGTCACTTGACCATATTCTCCATTATTAAGGTCAATATACTTGAGATAAGATGAGGCTTGGAAAGATAAGGACGATCTCAGACAGCGGACATTTCAAAGTTGATATATTGATATTTAAAGCTGCAATATGTCTTTTTTTTATATGTTCTAAGGTATAAATTGCGCTCTTTTATCAGTTATAGTGTGAGTTTGGGAAGTCAGTGTTATGCCAGACAATGAAGAACCCATGCTTTGGCATTGAAGAGATGTGTACAGCGTGCAGTGCACAATAATGCACAAAGTACTAATTACTAACTAATTACTGTTCATGTTTAATCCAGAAAACACCAGCAGAACTGCATTTGTCATTGAAAATGCTTATGGGAATCTATCATTCATTCTAATTTATCCATAATTTTGTGAATGTGTCTAGCCCAGTTCTCTTACAAGTTTACTGGACCAAAGGTAAATATAAACATGTGCTATGTAAATATGTGAAAAACCATGTTAAATTTTCTCTATTCCGTGCTGTATTGTTTATATATATCTTCCTTGTAAGACTAAAAAATAAAAGGCAAATAGCGTTTATGCAAAGCACTTACAGGTGAGCAGGTGAAGAGTTAAAAGTTTTGGTCAGTGGTCCAACAGTAGCAGTTTAAATGGTGATGGAATTTGATCTCTTCTGATCAGGAGCCCATTTGCCAAGTGCCATGTGAACCTCCACTGCCCTATTTCCTCACTTGCTTTCATTACTGTTTTTTTTTTTTTTTTTTTTTTTTTTAAATTAAAAAGCAACAGTCTCCTGTCCATAACTTAGACTGCTATTAACCTCAGAAGCTTTTTCTTTTTTTTATCTTCCCCCACATCTACACTAGATTTTTTCAAAATATGACACTGACACTTTTGAAAAATGTATAAGTGAGAAAAAGAAGGTTTAGCTCTGTCTTTTTTAGGAGCTAACAAAAAAAATACTTTATTTTCAGTAGTCAAATCACTTTTTGTGCTTTAAATTATGAGATTCTAAGAGGCTAATGAACAAGAACTTAGAAGTATGTAGTCAAAAATATTTTTATTCAGCAATGTGCCAATGAGAGACTGAATGAAATTTACACACAAAGCATATTTGAAATAGTTTTGTAGCTTTTCTTTCAGTCCCTGACTTTGTCCTGTTAGCCACAACTCTACTGATTTAAATATCTAAAGTAAGAATATTCACTGAAAAAGAATGAGGTTTATGTTAACTTTCCTTGTTTTTTCTCCTTTGAACTCGTAGGTAAAACCTGAACCTGTTCATCTTTAAAAGGACGACAGTAATACCCAAAGATGAATTACACTTTACTCTCTAGTACTTCTATTACTTGGTTCCAGGCCATGCAGAAGGAAGGGATGAATTTTCTGATCATTCCTGCTGCTCTCCTAACTACCATCACTCTGATGGTAAATCCAGTACTCCTCTTCTGCATCTTCTACAGTCCATCTCTCCGACAGGAAACACGCTACCTGCTCCTGGCTAATACCCTGCTGTCGGACATCCTTTTCCTTAGCTTCAACCTCGCCAACATTTCCTGTAATGCGCTGGACATGGAAATGCACTACATATTCTGCGAGGTCTTGATGGTTGCCACAGTGACTACGTACTGCTCCTCTGTGTTGACTCTCACACTGATGGTCATCGATACGTTTATGGCCGTGCGATGGCCATTGCGCTACAACGAAATCTTGCCTCTGTCACGGGTAAAGAAGATAGTCGGGTTGGTGTGGGCCATAGCTGTGATGTATCCACTCTCACTGCTGGTGGTGATGGTGGTCAGAAAACAGGGCGACCCAGCGAACCTTAAGGTGTGTCTGGTGCTGCTCACGCTTGAGTCACTGGAAAATGACATCGCGGGTAGCTTGCATATTTACTTCAGCGTGTGGGTGATTTTATGCACTATCCTGATCTTCTACTGCTACATCCGTCTCTACATGGTCACCAGGAGGTCTGGAATATGGCGCAGTCGTTACTCTCGAGCTCGGCTGACTCTGTTAGCACACGCTGTGATGTTACTAATATACTTCGCACCTGGTTTGGTGTTTACAGTGGAGCTTGCGAAGTTTGATGCGTTGGTTGAAAAGCATTTGGAGCTGGCTGTGTGGATCAATACAGTGAATCTGGCGGTGTTGATGGTTGTGCCACGTGCTTGTGCCCCCTACTTGTATGGTTTGCGTTATCGGGAGGTCTATGAGACCGTTCGGCAGACGCTGAAGAAAAAATTGCTCAGCCAGCGCACCAACAGTTTACCATCAACAAGCACTTAACGAGAATAATTACACAGTAACCTCAAATACCCAAACATGCAAAACAATGCAGTGGGATTGAAAGAAATGTAAAATCCATTTGGCATTACCTATGATTGTTCACGATTACTACAGACTATTTGCCTTAAACCTTTCTTTAATTTCTATTTGTGAGGAAAGTGCTCCCTTTTTTTTTATCATGGTAGCACCTCCCTCCATTCTTATTGTTGTTATGACCTGCTGTTTCAAATAAAAAGAGTGTCCTGTGCTCATTCCTGGACTCTTCTTGAAAAAAAGAAAATATATCAAAGGTCCTTTTAACCAGTGCTCGAATTGAGTCAAGTCTTATTGGGGGTCCCAAAAATCAATTTTTTACTTGTCATGGGGGGGTCCTTACCCTAATGGCTTAATGGGGGGTCCCGGATCCCCCCCTCAATTCGAGCACTGCTTTCACTTTTTAATATACAGTAGTAGAATAGATTTATAAAACCCACAATCAGGTGATATCAGTGATAAGTTTCCTTTTTTTTCCAGTTCACATGGTGTCTCGGGGAGTTTTTCCTTGCCACTATTGCCTCTGGCTCATCATGAACTATTGGAACAGCAAGGTCAATTCAATTGTTTTTACTGGAGACTGGGGACATTTGGGTTTGAGATCAAAAGGTGAATATCCCAGTTTAGGATTCAGCTTTTATTTCGCAACATTTACATCTACACAACATAAAACTGACAAGCATTTGTATCACATTTTTACATGAGCATATGAATAGGAATATGTATATCTATATATAAGTCTTGAAGTAAAGTCAAGGCAAAATCAAGCCAATGGCCCACTGACCTTAACAAAGTGTGGGTTCTTCTGTTGTGATGCTCCAGATGTTTTTAGGGCAGCCTATTTAAGTTGTTTTGTACAGAGATTTCTCCGGTTAGACTCTTGTTTATGAGGTAAAATGCTGGTCAATTTGTTTAGGGTCTTATGATTGACTTGGGCAGTCGAAAGTATTCCACATCTTTCTTTTGTGTTGGCTGTGTCTTTTGAATCATTCCATTTTGGCCTGATGAAGTTCCTCAGATAAAGCTGATTGCATTTCTCAGTAAACTTGCAGACAAAATGTTTTTGTGAACTTCTGTCCTCATTCTGCTTCTGCCCTCATGTATTATGTCATCACTAAAGTTTAGTCCGCTCATTCTAGAAGCAGCCATATTAACTCAATGGCACTATCTCACTATCTGTGAGTGCAAAGCCTTTTACAGATTTTTTCCTCTAGAAACCCTTGTTGTTCCCACACTAACAGATCTATGTTCTTTATGTTGACTAATCACTAAAATCACATTCATCCTCTGAACTTAATAATAAATGTCTTCATCATATAGCTAAATAAACAAATAAAACAAATACATTGATTTTGCTGTTCTAATAGTTTCAGAGGGGACTGAATATATGGATTTCTGTAAATCTACTTTGTAACAATCTCTAATATTGGGCAAATAAAAACTTCATTCAGGAAATAAGAGTATAAGAATAACCGATTTTTTACAGGAACCGATCACATTTAGGTGTTGTGCTGTTATGGGTGTTATATCTCTTTGCTGTCATTGTTGCTGCTATTCAAAAAACATTTCCTACTTGTACTTGATTACTTATTTTAATAAAGATTTGTCAACATGTTTTAGTTTATGTACAGAAGTAGATTAAGTTATACAACAGGCCTAGTTATGGCTAAGCTATCTGTTTATATACACTGTGTAGTGAGAGAGCTCACTCTGCTCCATTACCTGCACTGTGATGTTTACCCTCATCTCCACTTCCATGGAAACATGACCAAAACCGTTCAATATCACTTGGCTCACACGCTTGCCTGTCATTCTGCAGTGAGGAGAAGTGTGAACTGCCAGTGCTGAACGCTTGCTTACGCAGATTTCAGCAGTAATGGACGCGCTTCTGCAGGGGCGAACGGAAAGGCTCTTCACGGCTGCGGAGGATTTCATACTGTCTCTTTTGTGTACATTTGGTGACTGGTACAACAGTTCGGGGCAGGCAGAGCGTCTCGGAAGACAATTTGCTCTGACTAATACCTCTCGTACTGCAATGGAGTTGTTTGTGCAAGAGTGGCAGGTTTTTCTCCCTCCTCGGCATGTTAGGGTACTCCAGATTTGCCCCATCCTAGGATTTCTGGCTGTATTTCTAACCACACCAATCATCTTGGCCCGGATCCTGTCCCGAGCTCACTTGCGTCAGCAGACCCACTACCTTCTACTGGCCAATGCTTTGCTTAGCGACTTACTCTTTGTGGCTTTCTACATGCTTACCACCTGCTTGAATGCAGCTACTGTCCTGATGTCAGACTTGGCCTGTGCTGCCATGCTCTTCCTAATGGGAATCTTTTACAGCGGTGGGATCTTCAGCGCCACTGCCATAGTGCTGGACACTTCCTTGGCTATATTAGCCCCATTACGATATGCTACGCTGTGGCCCGTCTCCAGAACTTATGCAGCCGTCCTCACTATCTGGGTCATTTCTGTCTTCTTCCCTGCCGCATCTGTGGGTCTCTTCCTGTGGTACCATACTATGAGCCCTTGTAGCCAACACATTTGCTCTCTGCCTCTGGTGCTAGTGCTGACTGTTAGCCACTCGAAACCGCTCCAGGTGTGCATGTTGCTAACTGTCACGGCTGTCCTAATTACCTTGCTGCTGGTGGTCTTTGGTTATGTGCTTCTGTACTATCATACCAGCAAGTCCGGTGTGTGGAGAGGAGAACGCTCATCCCGGGCTAAAGGGACATTTTTTGTTCACTATCTCAACTTGTTCCTGTCTGTGTGCCCCATGCTGCTACTGGTCATCAAGTTGCTGCTGTATAGCTACAGCAGTGAGCTACATCCCAGTGTAGGCCTCTGGGTTTCATTGATACTGTGTAATATCCTGCTGGTTTTGCCCAAAGCCCTGGCACCTTATCTGTATGGGCTCAGATACAGGGACCTGCGTGGGGCACTGCTGGATTTTTTTGGGCTAAATAGGCCTAGGGCCATCACACCTGTTATGTGATTCTTAAAACGATAATTTTTGTCAACATTGTGTATAGGTTTTCAAAAGACCATTTTAAGTTTAGACTTCAATACCGTATCCTGCTTTGAAGAATTATGCAGTATACTATGCGGTGCCATTTGACTGTAAACAATACTAAACATTCATGTGACTACCAATTACTCACCCGTGGATTCAGTTTACTCAGAATTAGAGTCTTGCTTGCTTGCTTGTTTTTATTATACTTGTTGCTAATAGTTGTTGGGTGGCATTATCTTCTAAAGATTGAAAGTGTCTAATTGCTGCCATTGTTGCTTCTCTTGTTTGACTACTTTGTCACCTTTTAATTTCACTTTTATTTTATTTTGCTTGGTTTTGTTGTTTGATTTTGCATTCTATGAAAATGTAGATGCTACTTTTGAACAGGACTTAAATTTTATTTCAGGCTTCAAACATAAAGATATAAAACTGTAATTTTTGTGAAGAATCAACAACAAGTGGGACACAATCATGAAGTGGAACGAAATTTATTGGATATCTCAAACTTTTTTAACAAATAAAAAACTGAAAAATTGG
>JAAIIK010000040.1:6086373-6096687 GCA_014706435.1 Silurus glanis
TATATATATATATATATATATATATATATATATATATATATATATATGAATCAAAGGCTCTCATTTATTGTTGTGATAGAAAAGTGTCATTTTGACAACATTGGTTGCAAATAGTTTAAGAAGCCAGTGTTAAGGTTTTTTACTACATTGAATTTCTTACAATTATTATATTGTGTGATCAATGTTTTTCATACATACATATAAAATTGATTTATATATAGTACCAGTCAAAGGTTTGGACACACCTTCTCGTTTTCACATTATTTTCAACATTGTACATTAATACTGAGGACATCCATACAACGGAAGACCACATATGGAATTATGCAGTAAATGAAACAAGGGTTAGACAAGCCAGACTTCGTTTAATAGTTTAGGTTTTCCAAAATATCCACATTTAGTTTTGATGACAGCGTAGCATTCGCTTATCAGATTCACAATGAAGTCACCTGAAATGGTTTTCAGTACACAGGTGTGTCTTGGCAAGGGTTAATTGTGCTTTAGACCATCATTTGTCTTGTACAGAGGAAAGGGTAAACACAGAGTCTTTCATTGTTTGGATGTCTTCATTATTAATGTAAAATTTGGAAAATAATTCAATAATTTTATATATATATATATATATATATATATATATATATATATATATATATATATATATATATAGAGATAGATAGATAGATAGATAGATAGATAGTGTGTGTCTGTGTGTGTGCAAATTCTTATGCATGCTGTCAGTTTTGTGGCTGTGTGTCTTTTGAATATTTTTGCTGTAGATCCAAACAAACTCGTTTAAACGAAAACGCAAAGCAGAAATCAAACCCGCACTGATCTCGACACAGAATTGAAAACGAGTTCATGGTTTCCTGCTCCACTCCGTCACAGTTCCAGCGTGAGCAGTTTGCTCGAGCCCGCCCCCAGGCTGTCCCTGTTTTGTTTGCAAACAAAGTCAGTCACATTGGCGGCCTTCCCGAAATGAATTGTGGGTAAAGCTGTTCTTGAGCAGTATTCAGCACTCCTAACTGTGGCTCTCTATAACTACATTTCCCAGCTTTCCCAAAACAGCTGACTTTTTTATTTTTTATAATTTGTCCAAAAAAAAAAAAAACAACTCAGTGCGTTATTGACCTTAACAGACTCGTTTGTATCCTCGTCGGTGGCGGATATGACGGTAAAGTTTGGGAAAGATATATACATTACATTTATATTCCGTCAAAATAAAAATACAACTAATTCGGCCTTTTGACTCAGTTATGCTTCTCCTGTCTGCTGACATTCACATATGGACCCTCCGTCTTTGTTCCTTTTGTTCGTATAATTGGTAACGTGGGAAGTTTGTTTCTTTTGTTTAAGGTAAGTTCAGCAGCTCAGTGGTGTTTTAATCTGTTTTTTCTCTCTGATGAATGTAAAAATAATATTTAAGATGTTTAATATTTCTTTGTGTACGCGTTTTTGTTTTCAGTATCACACGCGTGTTATGTCTTTGTTATGGTACGTTCAAGAGCGCCAGTGTCTCAACAGGTGATCACAGCGTGCTGCTTAGAAATTGCATAACAGCATTATGATTCTACGTTATGAAGAAGCATTAGGTTTTAGCAGAAGGGAAACATTAGGTTTTATAAATTAGTTTGATGACATTTAAGCAGTGGGGTGAAATTACAGTCAGTTATTGTAATACTTCAACATAAAAATTATATTGGACACCTGTAGGTACCTGTAGGCCTGTACTATTGCGGGATTAACCTGTGCAGCGTTCAAGGTGCAGTAAAAGTTGGTGACGTTTGATTTTCTGTGGAAGCAAAAGTATTTCAAACAATAGGATTTGTGCTCATGCCTTGTTACTTACTTTCCTCTTTCTCAGGAATATAATTAGCAGGCCTAAATCTGGAGTTACATAAGTGTATTTACAAAATGATGTATATTGTAAGTATTTTACTTATTAATGAGATTGGGGGAAAAAAATGTAAGATTGGCTCATCAATAGCTAGTTGATTTATAAAGCACTGGGGATAAGTCGTTTTATCCCCAGTGATTATACGATGACTGATTATACGATGACTAAAAAATGTATCTGTTCATTTTCTGTAGGATGATTTTATTAATGAATATTTTATCCATTTGTTAGGTTAGTGAGCATTCAGGTATGATATGGTTTAATACGTATTTTATGATCACATTATTAACACTAAAACATCAGGTTTATTGTTGTATTTCTTTGTACATTCGCACAGGATGTACAATTTTTTTTTCCATGTTTTATTTCATTTTTAAGATCACAGAATCGCTTCTGCTGTGTTCATTTATAATCAGATTTTTTTGTAACATCAATAATTATTACTCAACACGGCATGTTCCAAAATCCAAAACAACCCAAGCAAAAAAAAAAAAAAAAAGTTGTGCAATTTGCTGACTTGCTCACTTGTTCTTCCTCTCTGAATGATATATTATGCAATGTTTGCACGTGTGTTGCTTTGCTACTGTGCCCAATTTAGAAATATAGCTGTTTTTTTCCTTTGTAGTGATGCAATAAGCTGGGATTCTATTTGGTAGACTCTTAAGAATCACAATCGTGATAACGTATAGTTGCTTAAGCACTGAAGGTCAAAGCACAGAGTCCAGGGTTTTTTTTTTCTCACATTGATGTGCTGATTGTGTTAAATTGCAAAACTATGCATTATGAGTTTAGAATCCAAAATAATTGTTCGAATCCCACACACAGGTATCATTATCTATAGTGTGTAGTGGTAGTGTTTCAGCATTTTTGCAGTCAAATGGATTTAGTGTGTTCTGCATTCGTTCTCAGTTTTTTCCACTGTGCAGCTCTCAGGTGAGTACGTCTGCTTTTGTGAATGAGGTGTGTTAATACTTGATGTGAAATTAATATAAGGAAATTATTTCACTGACTTGGATATTTTAGGATTTAGAAAGACTTGTATTGGCGCATTTTATGTGAGTTATTAAATCTTATTTTAGTGTTGCCATTTTGATGAAACAGATCAAGTTACAAAACACGTTAAACAATTCACGGATTCAACCAAATCTCTCAGAAAAACTCTGTGTATAAGCCTGTGTAGGTTTATTAGTCGTGTTGTGTTGTTTGATTCTGTGAAATGGGTGCGATATACAGTTAAGAACACTTTAGATTAATGACCAAATTTTACCTTCGTTTGTTTAATAACCCTTTCCTACGTTTACGGTTTAGATGTTTAGAATTCTCAACGAATATGCACCCAGTTTCATTAACCAGTACTCAGAAAAGTTGCTGTGGCAGATTTAGGATATGGATAAATTTTGCAAGGACATTGATATACTTTATTGGAACACAGGTTTTATCAGTGATTGATCTGCAGTAGCCTCAGACAGCAGTCATGGTGTTGATCCTGGGACGACGTGCGAACCGCGAGGATCCGGCAGTTGTACGTGACTTGCCTGCTGTCAAGCGCAAAGTCTTTGAGATGGACTCCAAGAACGTAGACGACAGCTTGGACTTCTCTTCAGGCTCATCACATGCCGAGAGTGTGCTGCACGTCTTTGACGAGTTCCGCACAAATCGGCTGTTCACGGATGTTGTGATCGGAGTGCAGGGACGAGAGTTCCCGTGCCACCGTGCCATGCTCTCTGCCTGCAGCGTCTACTTCAAGGCTATGTTCTGCAACGACCACCGTGAGAGTCGGCAGACCCTGGTGGAGATCAGTGGCGTCCAGGCTGATGCCATGGAAGTCTTGTTGCAGTATGTTTACACGGGCCGTGCCACAATTACCACGCAAAATGTCCAGTATCTTTTCGAGACATCCAGTCTCTTCCAGATTGGAGCCCTGAGGGACGCCTGCGCCAAGTTCCTCGAGGACCAGCTGGATCCCTGCAACTGCCTCGGTATGCAGCGCTTCGCCGAGGTGCATTCGCTCAAGCAGCTGGCCGGACGCTGCCGAGCCTACGCGCTGCAGTACTTTCCAGAGGTGGCACAGCATGAGGAGTTCCTGGACTTGCGCAAGGAAGAGCTGGAGGAGTACATAGCGAGCGAGGAACTGTGCGTGAGCAGGGAAGAGGTGGTGTTTGAAGCCGTCATGAGGTGGGTCTACCACAGCGTGGAGTATCGTCGGCCGATGCTGAAGGAGCTCCTCCAGCACGTGCGGTTGCCACTTCTGCACCCCAACTACTTTGTACAGACTGTGAGTAGCCTCACTAATGCTATTATATATTGCTAATTTCAGCCTGTGTACAGTAATATTCCTATTCCAGTGTCTCATCGCTTTAGTATCTAACATTCTTGCTATCTTATAATTTTCCTGACACCTTTTTTTTTTTTTTGCCATTTTAGTGCTTAATGATATTTTTTTAATCATTTACTTTAATTTGACTTAAAGGATGTACCAGAATCAAACAGTACTGACTGGGTTAAAAAGATGTTCAGTATAAGGACCTTGTTAAGAGGCCTGGAATGATCACAGGACTGCCTTTATGATTACAGCAACAGTTCTTAGGTACAAATCTACAGTATAATTGAGAATATTCACTGAAGCACGGTTGAGCCTTAGGCATTTGGATCAATGCTGACTGTCATATATTTACACAGTGTAATCCTCTTATTTTGTTATTCCATGGTATGACATTTGATATCCTCTATATGATGTGTAATGCCATGGTGCAACTTATTCCGTCCTGTTCGTAGTGAGTCCCTCATCAACCTTTTGCTATGTCTGATGCATTATAATTGTCCATGTGTATGTACAATATGTACTGTCTATCATACACTTCCTGTTAGAGTGTCTGCTGTGATGTTTCCTATGTTAATCAGTGATATTGTCAATTTTTACCGTGGATTTACTGTGGATTTTATTAACTGGATTAGCATTTAATATTGCAGTTACAATGTGTTCTGCACACACTTAAGTTTGCAATGTCCCTAGTATATCTTCTGATGCTGCTCCTAATCTATGATGTCCCTTATATGATGTACAGTGTCACTTTTGCAAAGTATAAGTTGTAAAATGTGGTTGGTGTTGTGTCTGATGTTGCTGTTCCAATGTGCCCTGTTTCTGTTTAAGGTGGAGGGAGATCAGCTGATCCAGAACGCTCCTGAGTGTTACCAACTGCTACACGAGGCCCGACGCTACCACGTCCTCGGCAATGAGATGATGTCGCCTCGGACCAGGCCACGCAGGTATGGACACCTAAACGTTGAAGAGAACGTAATTCGGTTTACTCTTGATTGTAGTATTGTACAATTTAGGAGCACCGGCTAGAAAAGAAAAAGCCTCACGATACCTTATGAATCATCAAGATAAAATTGATAATGTGAAGGAGATTGTATCAGTGAGTTTTGTTTCCTGAAACAATGGCATTCCTTTATGAAAACGTCCAACGAAAATGTTGCTGACGGTTTGTAATGTTATCAGAGCAGTGTGTTTACTGTGTAAAAAAAATGACTCCTACAGGCGCACACAGGAGCATTCACAGTAACATGTGCTAGCGTGGATGTTGGCAGTGCTTTGCATTAGTTAGCATTGGAGCTTGTAGTCAGAATCAGGCAGATTAACTGCAGCCTGTGTACGTGTGTGTGTGTGTGTGTGTGTGTGTGTGTGTGTGTGTGTGTGTGTGTGTGTGTGTGTGTGTGTAAGATTAGGCGCATGTGTGGCTTTGTTATATCTGTGCTCTCTCTCACTCTCTTGTTTGTGTGTGTGTGTGTGTGTGTGTGTGAGAGAGAGAGAGAGAGAGAGAGAGAGAGAGAGAGCACGTAGAGATGTCTCTCTTTTTGTTTGTTTACTTACTGACATGGCCTTCTCCCCACTATCTTGGGCAATGTCAGTGCCAAGTCATTTGTAACTCTTTTGTCTAAAACTTGTTTATGTTCTTGCAGCTTGTCAGCTATATATATATATATATATATATATATATATATATATATATATATATATATATATATATATACTTGAACACTGTCTGTCAAAAGTTTGGAAACATATTTTTATCATTGTTCAAACACATCTTTTTGTTTATATGCAAAAAAAAACAAAAAAGAAGAAGAACTTGATGGTTTGGGGGGTTTTTTTGGAGCAGGAAATGTTGGAGCGTTATTCCGGGTGAAAGGAATACTGAACCAACATGGCTACCATTCCATACTCCACAGTCATGTAATTAGACTGCAGCTAATTGGAACCAACCTCACCATACAACAAAACAATGAGTCAAAGCACATATAAAAGCTCTGTAAGCAATATTTACAGAGCAAACAGTCACCTGGAACTATCATTAAATGGCCTGCCCAGTCACCGCACCTCAATCCTTTTGAACTGCTCTAGGATAAACTGTGATCACAAGGACAGAAAGTAATATACAGGGTTATCCAAAAAGAATGAACCGATATCATGACGCATTGCTTCAGTTCTCAAGCATCATCATGGAATGAGTCAGTGACCATTTGAAAGAGGAGCTATCTTAGTTGTTTGTGAGTATAATACTTGTGACTTGGCTGGAGTTTTGTATTACATTTCCTTAATAAAATATTGCGTAATGAAATCAGTTCGTTCTTTTTGAATAACCCTGTATAACTAGTGAAGAACACCTTTGGTAAGAGACATGGCCCAAAGTATTTCAGATTCATCTTTGGAGAAACAGTCCAGATGACAAGAGTGTGTAAAGCTGTTATTCATGCAGTGGGAGATTTTTTTTTTAAGTCAATTTTCATACTGTTTAATAAACTGGTTTGTTGCATATCAACAAATGGAACATGAATGCGTCTCTCAAAAATGTTTAAAGACTGGGTATATCCACACTTTTGACAAGCGCACTACACACAGCTGCTGAAACAAACCTAAACCATGTATGATCAGATCTGATCATGCTGCCCAGGCCACATTGTTTATCAGCTTGACTCATAAGCCAGAAAAGGAAACATTTGTTCCGTTGTTTTCTGTTAGATTTAATAGTGCTTTATGAATAAAATAGAGAACAATCAGTTCCTGAAAGCCAACAAACTGTAACAGTAAGTTAGTGAGTGCTGTACCTGTGTGTAAAACACTGGCTTATTTGACTTCCTAGTTGTTTAATAGGAAGCGATTTTATTGGCATCAGCAATGCTGGTACATTAGGGGAAGAAATGTTCATTGCTCATTTAACTTTTTGCTGCACTTTCTTCTTACTTTTTTTTATTATGTGGAAGATTAGCTGCTGCTCATGTGACAGCTAATGGGGGTTCTAACTAAACAAATCTCCTCGGTGACTCAGAGTGTTTCCATTAGTCTTAATGATACAGTTGGATTACACATTTACAGTCTGACAATCTCTCTGTCCTCAATGCAGGTCCACAGGGTTTTCGGAGGTCATTGTGGTGGTTGGAGGCTGTGAGAGGGCAGGAGGCTTTAACCTGCCCTACACAGATTGTTATGATCCTGTTACCGGTGAGTGGAAGTCGCTGGCCAAGCACCCAGAGTTCACCAAGTCAGAGTATGGAGTGTGTGCCTTGCGCAACGACATCCTCGTCTCAGGTGAGCTCAGTGTCTGACGCACTCGCAGTGGGTGGATTCATCCACCCATTTCCAAAAAGCTCAAAAGAAATTAGGGAGCAATGTGGCAATACAACAAGACTGTATAAACTAATGAATTTTGAATTATGCTTAATAATGTTAAAATGAGTCTCCATTATGGTTTTCATAAGTGGAACAGAATTTAAAAATGTACATTTTCAATAACATAGTGTATGGAGATTTTGGTCTAGTGACCTGCCATGAGCACCAGCTTTGGTACCATATTGATACATTGGTGCCAGAGGTAGTGCTGCCACCACTTACAGGGCTCAGGGTCACACCCACTGTTCTCAAAACAGACTCAAGGTCTTCATCTGGTTCTGTAGTCTGGCCATAATAAAGCTTCATGTGTTTCTATGTCAGTCAGAGCTGCTCTATATGTAGCAGTGATTTTGCTTCTCTTGTCCACATGAAATCAGGTGGACAGAAAGCCATCAAATTAGAGTTTTTATATATTAATATTCTCTGTTCATTTGCTGGAACAAAGATCTTGTGAATGCCATAACTATGAGGATTGGGTTATGTGTTTTATGTGTGTTTTGTATATATAAGGTATCTCCTCTGGATTCTGAAAAGGAAGTCCCATCACCAGAAAAGAAAATTCACTATCAGAGCTAATATTTGCATTTCTTTAATATTTACAGCATTTAGCAGACACATTTATCCAGAACAGTTTGTACAACTAGGCAGTTATGTCGAATTAATCTCTATGCCTTTAGGCCTTAATGAATATTCAAAGGTACCTTCCTCGCGCTTGCTGATAAGGGATCTAGGACATACCCGCATTTCTGTAAAGCTGCTTTGAATTAGAACGTGATGTTTTGTGTTTGTGTTCTCTCTGAAGTGAAAGTTCTATAAGGAAGCAACGTTCGGAAACAGAATATAACCGTTTAAATTCTTTTCATGTGTAGCCAGAAACCAATAGTTTTATTTATATATATATATAGAATATATATATAAAAACAAGAATTATTTTCATTTACTGTTGCTGGTTCAGGATGTCAAAATGTTGCAAAAATGCTTTCATCATATTTGTGGTGGATGTAAGTAAACATCTGCCATCAGGGCAAGCCATCAAAACACAGCTCTGCTTGAGCGTTCGCCTCACCACATTCTTTTCAGAATCAATTCATTTGCAGTGGAATTTCTCCTCTGGCAGGCTTATATTTCTATTCCGTGTTGACACAGAAGATTTTCAGGCACGTGCAGAAACAGTTCGTGGAAAAAAGGAAACCACTTCTGTTTTTGTGAGATCAGGAAAGAGCTGCCTGGGAATGTTCCCCCTTGGCAAGACCTGAAGAATTATTGGCCTAGAGGCAGGCTGGAGTTAACTCTGATTGGTTGTTCATGGGGTCACTGAAGTTTTAGGGTGGGTGGGTTTGAGTTCCAGGCCTCCTCCAGCAGCATTCCAAGTTTCCACTTTTAAAAGTGCTTTTCTGCACATTTGGAGCGGACGGAGCAAATGACCTCATGCCAGCCATCTGGAGGTCATGATTAAGCAAAAGGCACTATTGTCCAGGACTTGGATTAAAGTACATTATGTGCACACTATTGCAAGTTTAATATTAGTGATCTTTTAATGTCGCTTCTAGTCTGCTGAGTAGGAACACGGTTCTTTCACTATTCAGTTTAAACTGAATAAACAACTCTGACTCCGAGGTTGATTCATTCCAAAACCCTGACCTGATTCACCAGCCAAATTATGAGGAAACGTGAACCATTTTTTTGATCATTCTTCCTAAACCATGATCAGGTTTAGAGTTACATTTCTTCAGAACCCACACTGTTGCTACAGGTTTTAACTGGTTGCACCAGTGTAATGTATGAGGTATCCATGATAAACATGTTCTCTGTCACTGAAACACAAAAAGAATGAGAGTTCAAATTGTAGAAGAATATAGTATACTCTGTGCTATGGTATGCAAACTGAACTTCTGTGCTTGTGCCTTCCAAGAACAGAGTTTCTGTGAAAAATGCTCCTCCTGCATTAGTGAAGTGCCTCAGGCACAGAAAAAAAGGTAAACATAGTCAGGAGGTTAGAGATTTTCTTTATTACATATGTACAGTTGCATCCTAAAATCCCAATATTCCTACAATCTCTAAACAAAAAGAATTAAATACAGAAATAGTAAAAAAATATATATATTTATTTGTTAGTTAATTATGAATATGAAGAAGAATAGTATTTATTTTATATTGATTTCATGTTTATTTTATTTTTGTTAGTACATGGCATCCCAGTGCCAACATTGTCAGTTACTGTTGCTATAAGTAAATAAGTGTGCAGTAATCCGCCGCTTTACCGCAGTTCGAATCTCGCGCCTCGGTTTATCTTGGAATTGCATTTGCCATAACCAATTTGTTTGGCTGATGGTTCCGATCTCTCATAGATAGCACTATAGACACAAAAAAACTTATAGGGAATTGTTTTTATGGAGTTTTATGTTGAAATCATGAAATATTTTTAATAAAAATAGAATTATTAGTTATATAATGAAGTAAAAAAATGTAATACTGTACATGTACTCACTATAAATGTGATAGAGAACTGTATTTCTATGAATTTACACATCATTCATCTCTCTATTTTCTTGCAAATGTTTTCTGTGTGCATTTAAAGTGTGTGGGAGGATAATTTACGGTTTAAACAATAAAAAAAAAGCATTTTTGGGGTGGGGGCTGTTTATCATTTACAGTATATGAATGTACATACACTTAAAATAAAAATGTATAATAAAAAAAAATATTTAAATATATATATATATATATGTATGTGTGTGTGTGTGTGTGT
>JAAIIK010000040.1:6096787-6106832 GCA_014706435.1 Silurus glanis
TATATATATATATATATATATATATATATATATATATATATATATACACACATATATACATATAAATTCTTATTTGCCTCAATACTCCGTTTTAGTCCATTTAACTTCATTTAACTATTGATATTGTATGTACGTACAGTATCGCACAAAAGTGAGTACACCCCTCACATCTTCTCATGGGACAATACTATAGAAATGAAACTTGAATATATTTTAGGGTGGTCAATGTGCAGCTTGTATTATTGACACATTAGTTTTAACAGTCCTATTCACATAATTTAATTCTGTCCAGAGTTTGCCCAGAACATAAATTTCTTATCAAGATCTTGTATCGATAAAGAGAGAGTTGGCACATAATGTTGCTGAACCTAACCTAGGGGGCATCCCTTCATCCTCCTTTCATCTTACCCTGAAGCACCCATAACTTTGGAACAGGGTAAATCTGGACTCCTCAGATCACATGACCTTTTTCCATTGCTTCAGAGCCCAACCATGAAGCTCCCTAGCAAATTGAAAACCGTCCTCCGATTAGCCTCACTAAGAAGTGATTTTGATAATTGAACACAGCTGTTTAGTCCCAACTACTTTAATTCTCTTCACATTGTGTGAAAATATTATAACTTTCTTTATTTAAAAAGCCATGAGTTCTCCTGTTTCTACTGGGTTTTTTTTATGATTTAAGTTTTTACCAAAGTTTAAGTGATTTTTGATTGCGATCATTCAAGATTTTTAAATCTGATCACATTTCTTCCTTAAAGATGATGGTCCACCACTATCCTTCCCAGTTTCAGTAACGCATTGGCCAATAATGTTACCCTTCTGAAACAGAGGAACATCATTTCCACAACCACAGGATGTGTCTTCTGACATGGTTGTTTAAGAAATGAGAGGGTGCTCACTCATCAGTCAGGGTTAAAACAAGTTTTTCAGCTGAAACATATGAATCAATACAGTAAATGTAAAGATTCTTACCTATTTGCTTAGTTAAATCCAGATTGTGACTTTTTTGCCAAGGCAGTGTATATAAATGAAGAATGGTGTAATCTTGTTGAAGCAACTCTGTAAGATGCCCCTCACTAGTGCAAAACACGATCATTTCTGTCTGGTTGTGTGTGTTTTTTAAACATGTCTGGGATGATTACACGACCCAAAGGGTGTTTGCATGGTAAGGATAGTCATTATACCAACTGTAAAATACACGTGCTATTTATGCTGTCCTACCGTCTTTTGTTGTGTGTTTGTAGACTGTGTTGTACTTACTGCTGAACCAACATCTGGAAGTACTTTTTGTAGGCTTTTAGACTTTACACATACATGCTGATCTTTTACTAGAATTTCACACCACCACATCATTTTAACGTTAGTGATTGTTAGAAAAACGATTAGGCCGATCATGGTAGAAACTGCAGTGCCAGAAGGTGCTTGAGGGTGATCAACACTGGCTCTTGTCTATTTTTGTTATGTTTATGGAAATAAAAAATGCATATAACCACCTTAGAGCAATTAAGGAAATAATATTTTTTACTATTATTTATTACTGTAAGTAAACCTATGTGTATGTATGCATAGGCAGGCACGGATGCTAACCAGGATGTGAACCTGATGTGTCTTAAGGTGGATATTAAGTGAGGTTTTGAAAGTCAGTGTAGCTGTTTCTTATACACATATACAGTGGGTCAAATAAGTATTTGATACACTGCCGAAGTTTTCCCACTTACAAATAACTGAGAGATCTGTAATTTTCATCGTAGGTTCACCTCAACTGTGAGAGACAGAATCTAAAAAATCCAGAAAATCACATTGTATGATTTTTCAATAATTAATTTCCATTTTATTGCATAAAATAAGTAGTTGATCACCTACCAACCAGCAAGAACGCTGTCTCTCTCACACTTGTTAGTTTGTCTTTAAGAAGCCCTCCTATCCTCCACTCATTGTCGGTATTAATTGCACCTGTTTGAACTCGTTACCTGTATAAAAGACACCTGTCCACACACACAATCAATCAGACTCCAACCTCTCCACTATGGGCAAGAACAAAGAGCTGTCCAAGGACACTAGGCACTTGTAGACCTGGACAAGGCTGGGATGGTCTACAGGACAATAGGTGAACAGCTTGATGAGATGGCAACAACTGCAATTATTAGAAAATAGAAGAAATTCAAGATGACTGTCAATCTCCCTCGGACTGGGGCTCCATGCAAGATCTCGCCTCGTGGAGTATCAATGAGCCTGAGAAAAGTGAGGGATCAGCCTAGAACTACACCAGAGGACCTGGTCAATGACCTGAAGAAAACTGAACCACAGTCTCAACGGTTACCATTAGTAACGCACTACACCGTCATGGATTAAAGTCCTGCAGCATGCGCAAGGTCCCCCTGCTCAAGCCAGCACATGTCCAAGCCTGTCTGAAGTTTGCCAGAGACCATCTGGATGATCCAGAGGAGGCATGGGAGAAGGTCATGTGGTCTCAAGACCAAAGTAGAACTTTTTGGTATAAACTCCACTCGCCGTGTTTGGGGAAAGAAGAATGATGAGTACAATCCCAAGAACACCATCCCAACCATGAAGCATTGGGGAAGCGACTTCATGCTTTTGGGGTGCTTTTCTGCAAAGAGGACAGAACGACTGCACCGTATTGAGGGGAGGATGCATGGGGCCATGTATCACGAGATTTTGGGCAACAACCTCCTTCCTTCAGTAAGAGCATTGAAGATGGGTCGTGGCTGGGTCTTCCAGCATGACAATGATCCCAAACACACAGCCAGGGCAACTAAAGAGTGGCTCCGTAAGAAGCATTTCAAGGTCCTGGAGTGGCCTAGCCAGTCTCCAGACCTGAACCTAATAGAAAATCTATGGAGGGAGCTGAACCTCCATGTTGCCCAGCGACAGCATCAAAACCTGAAATCTCTGGAGAAGACCTGTATAGAGGAGTGGGCCAATATCCCTGCTGCAGTTTGTGCAAACCTGGTCAAGAACTACAGGAAACGTCTGACCTCTGTAATTGTAAACAAATGTTTCTCTACCAAATATTAAGTTCTATTTTTCTACTGTATCAAATACTTATTTCATGCAATAAAATGGAAATTAATTATTTAAAAATCATACAATGTGACTTTATGTGACTAAATGTGGATTTATTTATTTTTATTCTGTCTCTCACAGATGAGGTGTACAGAGCTCTCCAATATTTGTAAGTGGGAAAACAAAACAAAAAAACGGCAGCGTATCAAATACTTATTTGGCCCATTGTATAAGCTGTTCGTCCGTGATGGTCGGCAGAGATGATCGTAGTCATTGTCTTTGTTCTCATCACTCCAGCTGTAGAATTGCTATATTGATTTATTTTCTCCACAATGTGTACATGCATGTACCTGCATGTAGTGTTCCTGCTGGCTATGTTTAAACCTAATATATGTGCACCTTTTATCTTAAACAAGTGATTTGTGAAAGGGCTAGATAGAAAATGTTTGTTTTTACACAACCAGCCACCCTACAGAATACACATTTCTTTTCAGGGTTGGCAGATCTGAATCTGTCTTTGAACATTGGACAAAACTCCACATTTCTTTCCACAGAACTTCAAAAACATCAGCAATAATACGTGAAATAAAAATGAAGAAATTATATGAACAATACAGCACATTGATGAGTTCAACAGGTTTTATTATTTATATATATATATATATATATATATATATATATATATACCATAGTGTTGTTAAAATCTGTTCTTCAATAAGGGTAAAGTCAGAGCTCTAAAGCAGACCACTCAAGATCTTCCACTCCACCCCATGTAAACCATGTCCTCATGGAGCTGGATTTGTGCAGAGGGTTGTCTTGCTGCTAAATTCTTCAGTCTGAGTGGTCAGAAGGTGTCGGTTCGTCTTCTATAACAGCAGCTCCGACAGTGTTGTGTTTTAACTTAAAAAAGTTAAAATTTCACAGTAACTTGCTTGGCAGATGTTCCACACATTCAAAGTCTTATGCGAAGTTTAAACAAAAGATTTTCATAAAAAAAAATTTTATTTAGCAAATATGTAAAATTGTACATTTTGAAAAGGTTTTCTCTTATGAGACTTTGTTTAAAATTGATGCAAATACTGTATCAGAATTTATACAATGGTTAGTTTTTCACCACAAGAGAGTCTTTTACACACAACTTTGTGTGAGAGAAAAACAGTTACAGTACAGTAAATACAGGAAATCACTTTAAATTGTAGTATTAAATTCAATAGCTGTGGTAGAAATAGGAGTAAAATTGTTTGGAACGTGCCGTCATAGGAAAATAATCAATTCTTCACTTCCCATCAGGGCACATTACACCACTTGTTTTCCTATAACATTCTAACATATGTATAAATATAACATTCCTTATTTTAGTTTTTTTTTTTTTTTTAGTTACCGATCTAGGTTTTTTATTGATTAGCATCATATGGTTTCTTCAGTTACCATAAACAGTCAAAACAGACGAAGCTCTTATGTGATCAGGCTGATGATTGATGTGCTTCCTGCTGTTTTTAGGCCATGCAGCAGCACTTTGTGTAAAGGCCACGAGACAGTTATGCAGTATGTCGGTGTGTTCTTTTGTGTTGATGCTGCTGCCATGTAACAGACACTCGCCCTGTCCATACCATCCGTTTTTTTGGGGAATTATCTGTGACAGGTGCCTGTGATCTGAAAGCTCTAGATATAGTTTTCCAATCAGGTCAAAGTGAGTGCATGTGCTCAAGTTACAGATACTAATCTTACTGTAGGAGTCTCACACTGCAAATTACAGTCCAGAATTGAAGTCTATAAATGGCCAATTGTGTTTATGCACGAGAGTTTTAAGCATTGTTCTTATTTTACATCATTTTTCCACTTCTTCTTTTGACTTCTCTATTGTGGTGTTTGTTTCTAGCCCTCAGAAACACTAATAGCAGAGTTCCTGAGAGCTAGCTAGGTTCCCTCTCGGTAAAAAAAAAACGAGCGTTAGTTTATGTGCTATATATTCTTTCTCTCTCTCTCTCTCTCTCTCTCTCTCTTTCTCTCTCTCTCTCATAAGTATTATACCGACATTTAATGTTAAACATGTTACAATAATACACAGATATTTCCTAATAGCCAGGGTGCACATGTTGAATGAGAGGAAGAGTGAGGTTTATAAACAGGTATGCATAATCAAATCTTTTCTTTAATAATATATGTGCACTATATAGACAAAAGTTTGTGGACACCTCTCTAAAAGTAATATGTGCTTTTTAAATGTCCCATTCCACATTTAGTCCACATTTGCTGTTGTAATAACCTCCACTCTTCTGGGAAGATGACTCACTACGTTTTGGAGTTTGCTTGTGGATATTTGTGTTCATTCAGCTTTAAGGGTGTTAGTAAATTCAGCTACTGATGTAGGGTGAAGAGGCCTTGATTCCCATGAGCCATTTCACCTCTATGCACCATGTCGCATGTTTGCACACCTTATTCATGTTAGTACATTTTGTCTTTCAATTGTTGGTTTGCTTGTTCCACGTTTCTGTTATGGTCTTTGTTTTGTGTTTTATTATTTTTTTTTTTTTTGCCAGTTTCGCATGTTTTTTAAAGTATTTATCCGCACTCGCATCTGCTTCCCGCTTTATTACATGAAAACACCAAGTTTTGTAACAAGGTCATTTTTAGCCGTTTAAGCCATTTGGTTTTATTCGTTGTTATACCCGATGTGGTGTATAGTAAAAACAAAAAATGTAATGTAATAATAACAGAAAAAAAAATGTTTAGTCAGCTGCTTATTGTTGCTGCTTAGTTCACAAAGTAACATTATTTTTCTTTTTAAGCGAAAACTGTTGAAGCATAAAGCCTAATTCTGTCATGTATGTGAATTGATCTGTTTATTTACTTACCTATTTACATCATTTATTGTGTGGCCAAGTACTCCAACTACTCTAAGAGCAAAAATGTGAATATTAGCTTATATTTTGTGGATATTTATATCCGTCTTAGCTGTTATATAGAAATATATATATATATTTTGTCAGTGATCAAATGCTTTGGAAATAAAAGCTGCCTGTGACCTAGAGACATCATCAGACTTAGTGGTGCTCTGTCAGGCAGTTCTGCAGGCATGTCTGAGTTTTGTAGAGGGAAACAAAAGAACCGAGGACGTGGAAGAGACATGCAACAGATGGGAAGTGTCGGGACATGTCTTAGTCACTGGAATTAAACAATCACTCATTTGGCATGAGAGAGCGCAGCAGTGGGAAAGGTGGAAAACAGTACGTTCATATGAATGTTGTAGACAGGTTTCATTTTGATTGGAAGCATTTGAGTCAATGCTCTAGCTTATCGATAATACACACATGTACAGATTTTATAGTGATGTAGTCAAAATGTTCAAAGCTTCACTACTTCGTTAGCTTGACGAGACAAAAGTTTATACAGTATATTTGCACTGATGGATTAGCAGTTAGTGTTTTGAGCTGAAAGAAGATAAACAGCTCTTAGAATGATGTAAAGAGTTGATGTGCAAATACACAGAGATTTTCTAGTTACATTGTTGGGTAATGTGCAGTTTCTGATCGTAGACATGTATGTTGCCTAAAACTGCAGTTCAATACAAACATAAATTGTGTCTTGGCAGCCTTTTCATTTACTGGCGAATTTACTGACAACGTCGACTGTTGCTTTACAGGTGGACGCATCAACAGCAGTTATGTGTGGATGTACAACTCTCAGCTGAATCTGTGGATCAGGGTAGCATCGCTCAACAAGGGCCGCTGGAGACACAAGATGTCCGTGTTGCTTGGAAAGGTAGGACGCAAAATAATAATGGCTTTATACTGCACAAATGCCATTATTCAACCAATCGGCATTTTCTGATAGCATTTTTTTATTTTTTTATTTTTTTTGGTTTGCGGTTCAAACAGAAAAGAGGTTGACTTTTTAGATGAACTAAGTGCTGATTTAAAGGGTATATGGTCTGTAGCCACACTAGCCACATTATTTTATTTATTCTTTAGCCATTTAAAAATACAACTGTACAAATTTTCATCTTTGTGGAAACAGTGTGGAGACGAACCACATATAGTATCAGTGCGATGGTCAAGGGTACTTTTAGTTGTATAGTGTATGAAGAAATTAAACATTGTTTGTGTCATGGACATGGTGTATAAGAAAAGCTTTTACTTGTCACATTTACTACAACGTCGTATTTTTTTCCAACAACACATTCTATTAGATGTATTTATTGTAATGTTGAACAGATTTTATTACAATTGTGTTAAATGTGTTTAGACTCTGGCCCAAAGGGGAAATAAGATGTTTTTGTCAAAGGACTTTGGAACAGTTGTTGCAATCAGTACAACTCCATGGCAGGACTCCAAAATGAGCTCATCTCATGTTTCTTATTGTTCTTAACATCCTTTCTTAATTATTTTTACTTTCACAGCACTCTTCTCTGTCAGTTTCTGCCATGAATGTTGTTGCCAGAATGTAGTCTTAGTCTTTTGGCAGCTACTTGCCCATTAGATCTTTTGAAATTTCACTTCTTAGAAAGGTTTTTTTTTTTTTTTTGGCTTTTCCATGAATTTCTGCATCCAGCTATGACTCCATGTGTAAGTATGTACATTGGGAAATACAGTGTGTCTCATGTAAAGGCTGTAAACAAGATGTAGTTTTTCCAGCAAGGAGCTTCCTGAGCTGTTAGAGGACCAAACGGACATGTAAAAAATGATAAAGGTATATCAGATATTAAACATGGTTTTGATTGGGTTTTATAGCAATGGACAAGTTAATCAAACAGCACAAACCCCGAAAAATGCATTTTAACTTTGTTGTAATGAAACAAAAGATGAAAAACACCAGGTAGGGGGTGAATACTTTTGCAAGGCATTATAGTGTAGTGTGAGATTTTAAAACGGAAAAAATACAGGAATGCTTTTCTTATCATAGACAAACAATATATTTTGTCTCCTCGCTCATGCCTCTGTCCTAAACTTAGTAATGAGTGTGTATTCTCGCTGCTGTGTGCTCTGTTCATGCTGCGTGCTCTGCCAAGTGTGTCACAATCGACTCTACATCGACCCCAGTGCTTTACTCTCCATCTACACTGATCAACATGATGTTTCATGATTATATCACACTTTCTTTTTTTCCTGCTGTTTAAAGAAGGACATCTGAAGTTATACACACTTTATAGAGTATATTCTCATTCTCTAACATCAGAACTCTCATCCCAATACACGTACTGTTTCACAAACACACACACACACACTCACTCTCTCTCTCTCTCGCTCATGCTCTCTTTCTTTCTATCACACACACACACACACACACACACATGGTCTGTTCTTCAGTCTTTAATGACCACAGTGTACCGGTAGTTATATCCTCAGAAGGTGTTGATTAATTTTCAGTAGCAGTAGCTTTGACGGTAGTGACAGATGTACATTGTTTTTTGTTTTGTTTAGTTTTTTTTGTTATGCATCTACAATTCATGGTTAAATATGATGATGGGATGAAACTTGTTCGCAGATGATTAACTAAATTAACTGGTACTCTAATTTCATAAAAAAAAAAGTAGCATGATCATTGATGTGTCCTTTACAGAATATCATTTGCAGTGCGCTTTGGTATAAGACTAATACTGCAGGGATTTCATTTGAAAGCCAGGTGAACATGAGTTCGTGTGTGGTCTAATGTAAATTCATGTTTGGGTTGAAATTGCAAAAATGTAAATGCTCCAAATGGCATATTTATATTGCAGCTTAATGTTAACCGGCATAACACTCCATCCCTTCCTGCATAGATAAGCTCACAGATGCCCATATCTGGCTAATTTCATGCTAAAATGAATGTTTTCTGTTTTCTACTGCCACACTTAAGTACCTTTTTCTTTCATGTACCCTTTTTAGCAGGAGTAAAAGCTAGCATAAAAAAATCAATTACAATTTACCTTCTCTTTTTCCTGCTTTTCAGTCTCTTCCCTTTTTGTTCCCTGCTGCGGTTTCTTGCTACTTTGAAGCATTCGCCCGGTTTGAACATGTTCATGGTAGAAACCTGAGGCAGCATAACAGAGCCAATACAAATACATACAAGTACATACTCAAGATTTACATTTTTGCCCCTCTGAACCTCTTTCTCCTGTTTTTTATTTTCCACCAGCGGTGTGACTCTCACTAATTCAGACGATATAAGGTACTTCCTGATAAGCTTTAAGAATACATATAACATATATAAGACAAGAACAATACAGTATTTATCTCATACATTTTACATTCACTACTGTTATTGTAGTTCAATGTAACATGCTTTGTTTTAACTCTTAAATGATTTATCAGTGTCAGGAAATATTTTTTTGTCTTTTTTTTAAGTAGTAGTTACTTACTTCTCTAAATACATCATTTCTCTCTCTAATTCTATGGGATTCTTGTACAGAGCGGGGATACATATTTCACTGCAATGCTGCTAACATGCTATCATTTATTTTTGATCCTATCCAACGTTCTCTGTAACGCTTGTTATAGTGCCCTCGTGTCTATGCAAATAACCTCACCAATTGCATCATGCAGCTGTGTGTATTAGGGAGTGAACAAAGAAACACTAGAAATGCCTGTTGCTTCTTCAGCTGCAGGCTTCGGCTAACGTTCACCACCTTCATTGTTGTGCAGGGAGGTTTTAGGTGCAGTGTTACAGGTTTAACGTACAACAGGGCTTTTTATCAGGATATCCTGCTTCCTAAGTTTTTGATGAAACTGAAGTTTCCAGAGTTTGGATTTGATACACTCACTTTCTTTAACTCTCTCTCACACTTTTATACTTACTCACAGACCAGGGAGCATTCATTGATTTTCAATAGCAGCAACAGATTTAACTGCTTTTTCTTTCTTTTTTCTTTATTTTATCTGAGCTCTACACTTGTAAACTAACACTGCTGTATCAGAGACCACTGGACTATTTCCTGAATAGCCTTTCTGAATAAGTTTTTCCTTACAGCCCTAGTCTCTTTCCCTCCATCTCTCTCCATCTCTCTCTCTCTCTCTCTCTCTCTCTCTCTCTCTCTCTCTCTCTC
>JAAIIK010000040.1:6111857-6127840 GCA_014706435.1 Silurus glanis
ACACACACACACACACACACACACACACACACACACACACACACACACACACACACACGAATGTCTGCATATTGACTCTCTCTGGTATCAGATATCCGCTCACACAGACAGTCCACTTGTGTGTATTGTCTCTGGGACATTAACGGCTCTCTGGTTTTGCTTCTCCTCTGCCCTCGTTCTGGCATTATTTATCAGCCATCTGCTGCAGAGAAAGTGCAAGAACGTGATCGAGACTAGCAGATGATGGAGGGAGATCGGGAAAAAAGAGATGGAGCATGCGATAGAATACTAATAAAGCTTTGAATTTAGCGTTTTCCACTGAACAGTTTTTGTTTACAGCACACAGAGATTGCACTGATTATTCCAGTACAAATAGAGATGCAGGTTTCCAGAACATTACTGCTTCCTCTTTAAGTGTACTACATATGTTTTAACAAACTACGTGAATGTCTCTTTGTGGTCATGCTTTCATTTGTTAGTATATCAAGGTATTATCTTGGTTTCATTTTATTTGGAGAGTACGGTATGAGTTCGGTAGTTTGCATAGATTTTTTGGTTCACTACGCTGTTCACACATTCGTGTACTTCCTCATCCGGAAACTTGAGGTTTTGTGCCCTTGGACTGTCTTTACTTAGGGAACTTCTTGAGAAACAGCATTGTTTTCCTAGTCACATGCATTTGTGTTCTTTTGTTTCTCATGCCAAAGTGAGTTTGTACAATAAGTATTGAAAGGTAGTGTGTAAACCTACCTTTGTGTGTAGTGGAAATTTCAAATAGTTTTAATTGCATTAGTAATATCCTGTATGTGTGTATACACGCTGTTGTTAGTATGATCCCTGGGTTCATCAGGTCTCTCTCTGACTCTCAGGTGCAGTGCTATGACCCGGAGACGAACAGCTGGCTGCTGCGCGCCAACGTTCCCATGTGTAAGCGCAACATCACGGCCGTGGCTCTGAACAGCCTGGTGTATGTGTGCGGCGGCCTCACCAAGTGCATTTACTGCTACGACCCAGCACAGGATTTCTGGATGCCTGTGGTCAACATCTTCAGCAGACAGGTACAAACAAACAAGCACAAACAGATTTACTCAACACAAACACACGTCTACACGTGATAATCCCATTCATGGGTCTTTATAAGCCAATATAAACAGACAGACAATTAAAAGACACAATCGCATAATTTGCATACATGTGGAATACAGTTGAGGGGGACTTCAGTACTCTGTGTGGTTACCGAGTGTGCGCATTAGCAGCTGTGTGATAAGTTGTTTCTGACTTCACACAATTATTAAAAACCTAGTTAGTCATTTCAGAATAGAGTTGTATAGGGGTCCAAGCACTGAAAGTGGGAAAAGTATGTTTTTTCATCACATGCACTGAGTGACATGCTTATTATAAACATTATTTATACAATTGAAAGTTAAGGGCCTTGCTCAAGGGCCCAGGAGCACCAGCCTGGCAGTTGTAGAATTTAAACTCACAAACTTACAATCGGAAGTCCACATCTCTACCACATTCTACCTTTTACTGTAATATGGGAGACTGAATCAACATGGTCCCGGATGGCTTAATAATATTTGAAACCACAGAACTGGAACTGAAACTCACACGCTCTCAACTGTGTTACTGAGCTGCTACTCAATCTTTTATAGAATATAGAATAGAATAGCCTTTATTTGTCACATATACATTACAGCACGGTGAAATTAGTTCTTCGCATATTCCAACTTGCTCAGAAGCTGGGCACAGGGTCGGCCATGATACGGCACCCCTGGAGCACAGAGGCTTAAGGGCCTTGCTCAAGGGTCCAAGAGTGGCAGCTTGGCAATACCAGGGCTTAAACCCCGACCTTCCGATCAGTAACCCAGCACCTAAACCACTGAGCTACCACTCCCCAAAAATCTGAATTTAAACACATACTCAATACTCATTTCACACATCCATGTCTTCAGTACCACCCAGATTATATTGTTTTATTATTGCATAACTGTTTACATGCTTTTTTTTGCACATCCATAGACTGTTGCTGTTTTGCACAACCTTTTTTGTTTACATTTTGTGTTTATATATAAGAACACTCCTGCATCCAGTTCTCTCTTGGACACTGTACTGTATAATACACAGTAGGTTTACTGGTGGCGTCATTATTGCGTATTTGTCCCACACTGCCTTCTGTTCACACTGTTATCTGCTTGCACTTATCTGTTTCGTGTTTGCACAAGGTCGCACACGATGCACTTCATGTAGCGAGGACAACTTACTTAAGTCCATAGCTCTGTGTTTGTTGGTTGTTTAATGTAGCACCAGGGTTCTGGAGAAACGTTGTCTCATTTCACAGTGTACTGCGTCGGATATATATGGTTGACTAGACAATAAAAGCTTCTTGACTTGACTTGACTTGAGTATGGCCCTTAAACACTCTAGTACAGGGGTCCCCAACCAAACGGCCATGGACTGGTACCAGGCCGTGTGTCCTTTGGTACTGTGCTGGAGATTAAAAATCAAAACTTTTTAATGTTCATTTTATTTCCCTTTGATTGACATTCATGGTCTGCATGTTTTTTTCCCCCAAAAATGACCAGTTATGACCAGTTAATGCCAATGTCCCACAATTGTATTAGTCACAGGTTTTTTATGCATCAATAAATTAAGCTTGCACCGATTCTACATTATGGTGATTTGAGTTACATTTTCATTATATATATGATTTAAATTAATAATCAAATCATATATTAAGTATAGTGGTACTAGAGTATAAACGTTACTGTGGTTAGTTATGCGTGTGGGCACACTTTGGCCTGTTAGAAAAAAAAGAATGCATGTGTCTCAGCAATGCTTTATCATCATGCTCTGATCTTGACACTTAGCCAATTCATGTTGAAAATGAAAATGATCAGGTTTTACCTTAACTCGTAGGACTGGGGACATTGTAGAGGACTGCAAAGAGACTAAAACTCTTTCTTAAGTCTACTGGTAATTTGATGCAGCCTCATCTTGCATTTGAAGACATGTCAATGCAAAACAAAGAAGTAATCCAGGCTCTAATAACATCTATTCCCACAAATAAGGACTAAGTGTGATGTTTTCAGAGGTCAGCGAACATTTCAGCTGAATGTGTAAAGAAGATTTGCAGAAACTAAGCAGGTGCCCTTTTTTGGACACGTTACAAGCTTACTAGAGCTTGTAACGTGTCCAAAAAGGGCACCAGCTTAGTTTCTGTCTAAAGTCCTCAAGCTGATGAAACAACCAAAAACATGTCTAACATACGCTCAAAATGATTAAGCTCGAGTTATTTTCGTAGGAATCCGTGGAGGAACCCAGGTGTAGGAGGTACGCTTTAATGATCTGTCACGGAACTATTTGTGTAATGATAAGTGTGTACTGTATGTGTCTGTTTAGGAGTGCTGCGGCATGTCCGTGTGCAACGGAAAGATCTTTATCCTGGGTGGGCGAGGAGAGAACGGTACAGCTTCTGACAGCATCATGTGCTACGACCCTGCCTCTGGCATACTGACTGGTGTCGCTGCCATGCCCCGCCCCATTTCCTGTCACGGCTGCATCACTATACACCGTTTCGATGAGAAGCTGCACCGGACCTGAGACCGACATTCCATATACACATACACACATGTACACACACACACACACACACACAAAAAAAATTAAATACACAGCAGGATCTGTTTAAACATTCAGAACAACAATGTGGACTGTACTGTTGTTGAAGAGATGCTCTTGATTTGAATGATTTGTTCAGCTTTTCTTCAAGGTGATCAAAAAATCTTTATCAAAAAGAGCAGATCTTCTATTTCTTTACTGTTCTGATATACAGTTTCTCTCTGAGATGTCAATTTTTTTTTTTTTTACTGCATTATTACTTTGTATCAGTTTTTTTTTACCGTATTGTTTTCTCAAATTCATTCATGTAGTCTCTCCTTTCTGCCCCCCCCCCCTTCTCTCTTTCTGCCACCCTGTAATGTGTAAATCACACTTCTTCTGAGATCATTACATGCATAATTATAGCATCATGCATAACATTTCAGCAACAAGTTCATAGTATTGTGAGCTTCACACAGAACTGTACACAGAACACGAGCAGCATCAGGCAGATGTGAGCTGCTTGTTTATTTGTTCTTTTGTGGTTCATCTTTTAAATTTGTTCTTCTGACATGCTATTTAACATTGTTATTACTCTTTATCAAACCTTTTTCATTTTTTAAAATTCATTCATAATTTGTTTTTATTATTATTATTATTGAACTGTTCATTTTAATTTTTACTTACATATTTTGCAGTATATAAAGTGATATACCATGTATCCTGTAAATGAATTTGCTTGACCAGTGTCAAAATTTGTGAAGTCAAAAACCTTCTAAATTGATACTTGATGTGTGTTTACACATTTTCATTGTGATAATATTGATTTTAAAGCTTAAGTAGGTTTTCTTTTTTTTTATTCTGTATGACAAACGCACAGGACACAGTCCTTTGTTGAATCTGTATAAACAGAGAGAAAGAGCGTTCTGATTCAGGTGGGATATTTGCTGTGAACCCTTTCCTTTTTGTACTTTTTATTTAAGTGACTATAACCATTGTGCCTTTTTGTGTGTGTGCGCAGGCGTGTGTGTGTGTGTGTGTGTGTGTGTGTTTTTAAGAAAACCCCAATAATGCACTTAATGTCATGTTAATGTGTGTCATTGTTAGTGCTGATATCTTAATGTAAATACATTGTTTTCTATGTGGATTTTTATTATATATTATTAGCATGTTTCATACCATACCTTTTTCTGTAAGCCACTTTCCTTGCATGTGCCAGATTAATTTTCAAGAACTGTTTATTTTTATTATTATTTTTTTTTTTTAAGAAACTTCACCTTTTTGAATGAATTTTACTTTTAACTCTATAACACAAATTCATACTATGCAAATCTGTGAAATCAACATGTTTTTTTTAATATCACAATTGTGATATATTGGCCTTGCTGATTGAAAGTCAAGCGGCTTCAACGCTCTTCCAAATCGCTGCAGTTTTACAAAAATTAGAGAGCAAATCATTCGGTGGATGTCAGGTTCTTTTATGATTATTGATTCCTTGCCATTCGGTGAGGTATGCGTTTCTGCATTTTCTCGGAGAACTGCAATAAATGTTTAGAATCACACCGTTACATCTGATCTTGTAAAATGTCAAAATCATAGTCGTTGCCAAAGCCAATCGTCAGTCTGATATACTGAGTAATCCCAGTACATTCTTTGTCCTACCTGGCACATGCTTTTGCTTCATATTTGCAAATACGTGTGGGTGTGTAGATAAAAGTCAATTAAAATATTAATGTTTCTGTTTATACTCAGAACTAAATTATTGAATGAATTGATCAGATGTCTGGTTAGAACATTAGAATAATAAGGTAATAACTGTGGTGTTACTAAATAGTATAGTAAAAACTAATTAGTTTGCTAGTTCAAGTTTGACGTTTTGCCTCCATGTATCACCAAACATCAAGTCAATCTCTATGATGTTGCATTCCATACAAAGGATTACATGCTATTGAGTATAGTAAGAATTAGCCTCAAGTGTGAAATGTGAATTTAAATTCTTTTCCTTTATATATATATATATATATATATATATATATATATGCACAGTAAACATGATTGTGTGTATGTGTGAGTAGGAGATTTGCCTCTGTAATATGCTTGCAAACCTGTTCGTAATCTCAATAAAGTTTTTTTTAAAGAATACTATCTAATAGTGTCTATGGTCATAACAGAGTGTTGCCTATAGTAGTGTTGGACAATCATTTACAGTCTCCTGTCAACAAATATCAGATAAGAAGGACAATTTTTTTCGTTTTGGTACACCCTGAAAATATTGAAGTACATTTAGACCAGGGGTCACCAACCTTTTTGAAACCGAGAGCTACTTCTTGGGTAGCGATTAATGTGAAGGGCTACCAGTTTGATACACACTTCTGAAATAACAAATTTGCTGAATTTACCTTTAATTGTGTTATTATTAATAATTAATTATATTCACCTATGTGAAGACACTGATCATGTTAACGATTTCTTAGAATAATTATCAACAATGATTTAACAAGGTAGGAAACAGATAAATATCCATATGCAAAACTTTATTTCTAGAAATCTCTGCAAGTATTTACATTTTCAAATGATCACTTCTACAACATTTTCACTAGCCACTAACAGTTTTTAACAAATCATGCACTACGTTGCATCATGATTGTACAGATATAATATACAAAAATCAACTTGGAGACCAGCTAGCTCTAATCTAATATAAAACATTTATTTATTTATTTATTTTTATATTGTCATTTTAAAATTCACACCAATGCAAGTGTGATTTAAAAAAGAATAGCAACAAAAAAAAATTAATGCAGTTCACTGGTAAGTGGCGCTATGGTGAGCTATTTTTAGAAAAGGCCCGCGGGCAACTCATGTGGCACCATGTTGGTGACCCCTGATTTAGATATGTTAAACATCTCTGAACAATACCTTACATAATTGGTTGCAGAAAAGCCCATTTTAGTTGAGAAAATGTATAGGAAGATTATTTAGGTGATTTAAATAACACAATATTTAGTTGCATATTCTTAGCTTGCAATAACTTTTAACTTTAACCGTATGACCCATTGATATCACCTGTTATTTTCTACATTTCTATTATATATATATATATTACTTCTACTGATTTTCCATGCTTGTACAGCTTCCTTTATTTATTTTTTTAGGGGGGGCGAGTTTCTCCCTTTAGTCTCCTCTTCAGGAGGTTAAATAATGCTCAATTGGGTTTAGGTCTGGCAATTGACTTGGTCAATCTAAAACTTAACCCTAACCCATTTTCACCTGAAGAAGTGTCGGTAGTGTGCTTAATGTCACAGTCTTGCTGCTTGATGATGTTCTTCTCAATTAGACAGAATGCATTTTTCCATAAATAGGCAAACAGCATGTTTGTATAGATTTCTGAATATTATAATAATATTTTGCATGAGTTGCATCATGAATAAAGATTAAGGATTATGTTACAGAAGCAGCCATTTTAGCCCGAGCTGTGGCACTACCTCCACCATGCCTGACTATTGCCTATGTATGTTTTGGATCATGAGTAGATCCTTTCTTTATCTGCTCTTGCTATCACATTGGTAGAGGTTCATTTTGCTTTCAGAATGGTTGTGGTTTATCTTTTATATTTCTCTGCCAAATCCAATCTGACCATCTGATTCTTACTGCTGATGAATTGTGTGCATCTTCTCGTTTTTGGCCTCTGTATTTTCCGCTCTCAAAGTTTTGTTTGAACTGTGAATTATGTTGATGATGTCACTGTTGTTTTGGGGTTTTTCCTTCACAGCATGGTTCCATGTTTCTGTCAACAGCTGTTCTTGTTTTCCTCAATTGAAATGTTGTTAGAACACTAGTGGGTTCTTTCATTTCCAGGATTTCCAAATTGTTGTATTTTCTATTCCCAATGCTTGTGCAATAGCTTGCTTTTCTCCAATATACTGTTCTAATATTTGAATAGCTTAAACATTGGGAGGTTCAAACAAAAGTTGCTATGCTTAAAGTTGTTTAACAGATGTAAATAGCAGGAAATGAAAGCTGAAATTCTGACCCATCATCCCCATTCATCTTTGATCTTAAACATAAATGTCTTTTGTGCATGATGAAAAAAAGAATAGGCCTTGCTAGCGAGTTCAACTACTTTCAGAGCGGACTGTATGATTCCCAAATGGCCAAGCAAATATTTTAAGATAGTTGCAGAAACATATTAAGGGAACGATACATCACAGCTGTGCTCTGCAGAATCCTCTTCTTCCCCAGAGGTCCAAATCATGATCGAATTATAATTCATTGCCTTTGGTACTAAATATTTTTGCCTGTTGCTCATTGAGGCATAAGGAAATATGCCAGATTTTTTAGCAGGTCTGAGCTTTTTTGTTTTTGTATTTCAGTGGAAATGCAAGGCATAGCATACCATGTTCCAGAGGAAAACAGTGATACAGATCATAAAAAAGACTGGAATTATACCTCAATCAGCACTCTACTGTAAACAGTGAGCATCTGTGTGTTACATTTAAAGCGGTCCTTCTTGTAAAAAAAAAAAAAAAGTTTTGCCAATATATAACCTCATTTTTAAGCCACCTCTTACTAACCTCATACACAGGTATTTCAAATGTGTTTGTGTCCAATTTGTACACACTGATAATAATTTTCTAACAATACTAAGTGTTAACAAAGACAGCATGTTACGCATGTTAGGGTAATCAGCATAGTGCATTTTACTTCTGCTGATTTCTATCCTGAAAGTTATGCAAAATCCTTCCACAGAATAATATGACATCACAAATATCTTCCACAAATAGAGTATACTCCTGCATGCATAAACCTTTTGTCAACCATCACCATGATAAAATCCATGGAGCTCTAACACAAAGTCAGATAACAGCTATACGAAGAAGTACTTAAGCAGTTACATGTACCATTCAGTGCTATGTGAGACACAATCAAAATGTCCAGAAAATCAAAAGATTGGCAGGAAATGGACTGATAAACATACTTTTCCACCCTTTCCCCCAAGCCAGACAGTGAAGAAGATTATGAGCGAGACTAAAAAAGAACTTCCCTTGTTGCTTAACCTCAAATCCCCACTGCCTTCTCAAAAGAGTGAATGTTATTATAACAGCAAGAGTTGGACCACGTTTTACTAATGCCCATGGATTTGGAATGTTATGTTCAGTAACCAGGTGCCCATACACCTTTGCTCAAGAAGTATAAATAAAAGAACAACTGGATTGTAAACATTGCACAAAAGAAAGCTTGTAGTAGTCCAAGGTTCCTGTGGGTCAGGGATGTGAAGCAGGCATTTCCTGTGTATGGTAGAAAAATGCTAATTGTTTGAAGCTTGTAATAATATTTCATTATAAATGCATACAAATTATATGTATAATCTGAAAATATCCCTTGTTTCCTGCCTCATCGTCAACCAATGCGCTTTAATTCTTATTTATTTGATTTGACCTTTATTGCACTACCGATATGCTGTCATATTTATTGTCATATTTACTACCGCAACATAAGCTTACTATTTAAATTGGTTGGATGTTAACTGCATTTCATTGCCTCTGTACTTTTATAGTAAAATGAAGATAAACCTAACCTAGCATAAACTAGCCTAACCTTAGCATCGTGAAGTTTATATATTTGTTTTAAGGTTTATGAAAGCTACTATCCTGGTTTTATACTGCAAGGATAAGTGTTTCCTCCTTTACTTTCTACCATTAAACTGTATAGTTGCCATATTGACAGTATTACCTAGATGTACTATATCTGATGGAGTTACAATAATATCCTATTATTTCTTCACAAAATCCTTCCTCGAGGACAGGACATTATTTACGTTCTTACGTTCCTCCTTATCTGAAACTATACAATTAGTGTCATTTTGTGTGTCTTGAATGAATTATCAAGGAGTCTGCAATTTGTAAAGAGGTTTTACATGAGATTGCATGGAAAGAGATAAAGAAAAGATAAATCATGATTGTATTAAGAATGCAGAATGTAATGACTGAATGGATTGTATTTTGGACAACCTGGTTCCTGTAAGCGATGCTTTTGTGATTTGTTCTCCGACAGCTGTAATGTGTGAGCAGGTGGCTGTGGTGTAATTGCACAGGTGTAGAAATATTCTGGGGCGGATTACTGCAGACAAAACGTCCATGTTATTTTCAAAGCGAGGATATAACAGCAGATAAAGGAAAGGGGGGGGGGGGGGTGTTACATGGCTGCAAACAAAAGATCTGTTTTACTTTCTTGTATTCTGTATCCTTACAGTTTCCCTTCAGTGTAACTACCAGCCCAAACCTTCTCCCGCATGACAATGCTCCTGTCCACAGCCAAAACCCATGTGGAAGTAGTGTGTCCTACACAGATCCTTGACCTCAAATGAACTTTTGGAATGAAGTGGAACACAGATTAAGCACCTCAGACCTCCTCATATAAAACCAGTGCCTGACCTCACTAATGTGTCTAAATACATGTTGTCCCTCAAACAAACTCAGTTCTATCCCTGTCCTTCCTCGTCACCCCCAATGAAAATCACAACATCTGTAAATCCGCCTCCTGTCTTTTACTCAATGCCTCTGTCTCTAAACCATACAACATACCAGGTCCCAGCACAGTCTTATAAACTTTCCCTTTCACTCGTGCAGATACTCTTCTATCACAAATTATTACATTAATAATTGAATCATATAATATGCATATTCATTAAATTTACACGTTATTGCGCAATAACGGACCCCCGACTGCCCCTAAAACTCCCCAGGCCACTGAATCCTCTGTAACAGCTAAAATGGTTTGGAGTTTAGCGCCCTCTTGTGGACTCTCCCTGAAATGGCGAGGCCTAATTCTCCATGCTGCTAACACACATGGAATAATGCCTGCTGTTAGCCTGGGCTTTAGCTAGCGTCAATCCAAAACAAATCCCTAACAGTGCATATTTATCCCGCATGCTGTCTGAGAAGCCAGAAGTTAAAGAAGCTGCAGAATTGTGGAGATTTGCAGGCAGAATGAGCTCGCTGTTTGTTCAGTGAAGCGGCGAGCGCTGTAACTTTTGCCCGCGTTTAGAGCCGCTGCTGTGGGGTTTTGTACTGTGACAGGTAACGGTACATTCACTGTTGTATCATTAGCTGCATTTATTTCACTTATTAACTATAGTTCTTACTGCGCTCTGCATTCAGACTTCAATTTACACAAGTGTAGAATGTAAAATCATATAATGCAGTAGCTAAAATAGTTTTGAATTTGTTATTTTTGATCTCTACTAAACTGCCAGCGAAGTATGTTAGCTACACGCTAGCAAGCGGCTCGGCTAAGGCCTCAGGCTTTTACCGGCATTTCCTGAGACATGTGTCCGGGCTTTGGGGACGTTATACCGGTTTGAGTGCAGTGTTTAAGCGGCGCTAAAGACATACAACAATTACGGCGCTAATGTTATTTCGTTTCATTGTCGTGCACGAGGATAAAGCCTTTTATTGTGGTCTGGTTTATTTGATGTTATTTATTTTAGTTCTTTGTTTTGCTTTAATGTTTGTATAGAAAGCAGAGGGTGCATGCTAACAGCTAATAGCTTAGCATGCTAGCTAACTGGAGCGCCTTTCTCACATTTCATAGAGGCAGTGTGGGGGAGACTGATACAGCTGTCAAGTAGGAACAACAACCCGAGCAGCTTTCAGTGTTTATTTCTGAAAATCTGCTATTTTATTTAAAACCTAAAGGAAACCATATGTTTTATATTTCCGACAATTTAAATACGAAGCTGCTGATTGACCTCTGGTGGTTTTAAGTGCTTTCAGATTGAGCAAATATGTCAGGAGTTAAAAGGAAACTGGAGGATAAAGATCCAGACTATGAGGACATCACCCAGGTGCAGGAGAGCAAGAGGAGCAAAGTCCTTGAACGGAATGGTAAAGAAATGTCATTCTATATTCTATACTGTGTGGGATTGATGGGGTTTTGTGAAAGGTAACATGACAGTGTGTGTTTCAGGGGTACGAGTGGAGCAGGTGCAGTAGGGCTGAGATACAGAGGTGTAATCGGGTTATTCATCCCATTCCTACTCTTGAAGGAATTCTGATCAGTCCCGCCTGATCAGTCCCATTTCCCTCAATGATCTTTGTTTATACTTGCACGTGAAATGTTCTGCTCAACTAAGTTCTGTTTGAGAAATTGGTCCTTTAAACCATTGTGACTCTATCTGACCTGCAGCAGTTACTGATGAATGACTGAATGAATGAAAGTAGTAGTAGGGAAAGCAGTGCAATCATTTGAATGAACACGGCTTATGCTTGTCCTGAATAATCTGATTGTCTGCGAGAAAGTTTAAAGCCTGCGTCCACAACTTTGTTCCCACAGGACTTCAGTCCCAGTGCAAAACTCTACTTACATTTAAAATAGCACAATGTCACTTCTGTTTTAAGAACCGTGTGAAAATCGCTGTGCTGTTTGGGCAGCGAGATGAAATGCTGCATTATATATTTTCTTGTACTTTCCTAGAGAGAGAAAGAGAAGTTGAGGTGAGGAAATAAGGGATAACAGGAATGTCTAGTGGATGTTCTACAGCATTAAACATAACTTTCTTTTGAACCATTTATAGTTTTCATTTGCCGATTAAATCAGAATTTGCCGTTTCTTGGTAAAGTCTGGTATCAGAGGAATGAAACACTTTGCGATGTGCTGTTATTGGAGAAAGGTCTATTTTTGGGTGGTAGAACTAATGCTGCTTCTTATTGGACTGCATTAGTCAAGTAGGCTTTATCGTCTTTTCAACAATCTACAGTGCAGTACACAGTGAAATGAAACAACGGTTCCTCAGGACCAACGTTCTACAGCAAACAACATACATGAACAAAAGGACCACAGAACTCTAAAAGGCCGTAGTGGATCATTTATTTACTTAACCTACCATGTTCTGTGTTATTCCTTACGTGATGTGCACTCTGAACCCATGTGTACTCTGAATGAAGTTTTAAGCTCCTTCTCTCTCTCTCTCTCTTACTCTCTCTCTCTCTTTCTCTCTCTCTCTCGCTCTCACACTTTTTTATTTATTTTGAAAAGCACGGGACGCCACAATACAGAAGATCGAAGCGATCATCAAAGACCAGTTTACTCTGGAGATGAAGAACAAAGAACATGAGATTGAGGTCATCAGCCAGGTAAGACCAGCCATTGTGGTGTAATGTCAGTGTGACTCTTGAGTGGGATTTGTTTGTTTATTTATGTTTTTATTCCAAAAATAAAAAAATTTGTCATTGTGGAAAACTAAATATTTGCATTTGATTATTGCTGTCATGTGCTGCATCTATAACTGGGAGTATATATAAACAAACACAATGCAGTGCAAAAAAACAGCAGTAGCAGCAGTCGAGAGGTGCAAAAAACAGCATGTAATCAGTGTAATACGGTCGAGTATAAATAATAATAAATAAATGATGGTGGAATGGTTCGAGATGAGTAATGAGTGTATGTTAAGTTCAGGCTGTACAGTTCGGTAACACACTCGCATGCTCCATTTGTTTATATGCAACAAACTAAATAATTTAACAGTATAAAGATGAGCATTGAGCAAACAATAATATTACTGTACAGATGTACATGAACAGAACTTCTTTCCTTAGAACGAAAAACAGCTTAACACACACTTCACATTCAGACATTTAGTTTCTCCAAAGATTCAAGTGAAATGCTTTGCCATGTCTTTTGTAAAACTTGGATGCCAGTATTGTCTCCCAGAGCTGCCACCCAACCTCATAGATCTTCCTTTTAAAGATACTTCACAGGTTCTCAGTAGGATTGAGTTTAGGGAATGATGGCCACACCAAAAATGGTGTTTATTTTATTTTTTTTATTTTTTTGTGCAGAATGTGATGGTTCTTCTGCATGAAAATCATTTTTATTTTGGAAGGTGCAATTCTTCTTTTATGGCACAAAATGACCTGTTAGGAACTCCACATATCTCTCCAAGGTCATTTTGACACCTCAGGGGTCCTAAAGGGACCTACAATCGAATATTCCAATATTCCAGCCCAAATCATTACTCTTCCACCTCCTTGCTGATGTCACAGTCTTGTCGGAACAGGGTGGAACTCAATCCATCCACTCCATCCAGTGTAACACGGAATTAGTCAGTGAAAAAAAACAGTTTGGAAATTGGTCTTCACGTATTTCTGAGTCCACTGCAAACATTTCTCTTTGTGAGCTTTGGTTAGGGTTGAACAAAATACAGCTTTAAGCAGAACTGACAGCATCTGAAGGATCCTGCATCAAGAGGTTCTTGCAACTCCAGAGACACCAGCAGCTTCAAATATCTGTTTGCTGCTCAATATTGATTTATTTTTATTTTTTCTTTATTTTTTACAGCGGCAATTTTAATACTCTTAATTTGTCTTGCAGGAATCTTGCTTAATAAGCCTTCATCTGATTGAAATGTTTAATGATCTCTGTTCAGTTTCTGTGATGAATCGGTTGTTTTTATGCCTTTTGTAAGATATTTCATGCTTTTTCATCTTCAGAAAGATCTTTCTTCCTCCTGATATTTTGAGAACTGTGACTTGCTTAATAATGTGAAACAGCCTCTTTAAGCAGGTTTCCTTCTTTAACTAAGATCACGTGCAAACTAATTAACGAAGATTGATACCACAATATATGAGGGGGAAAAAAAAAATGCTTTCTTTGAAAACCTGGTGCATAAATGTCTACAAAAATGTTAGTTATATAATAATTTTGGAACACGATGTAATAACACTGTAACATGCCATTTGTATTTGTTCTGAGGTTGTATTTACCTAATTCTAAGACCTAGTCAGATGGCGTATGTGTGTATGAGCATTTGTTCACGCATGAAATAAAGACTGTACTATGGTTGAGGAGTTGATATTTAATGCAACAACCACAGTCTCCTTTAACCACATTCTCCTTTAAACTGAATCTCAAACAAATGCCATGTGCCAAGTATAAAATATTATCAACTGTTGTCTTCTCTGTAGCGTCTGAATGAAGCGAGGAGAATGATGGACAAGCTGAGAGCCTGCATAGTAGCCAGTTACTACACCAGTGCTGGGCTGACCAAAGCTTCTGAGGTAAAACTGAGCTCATTTTGCATGATATCAATTTGGAAAAGAAAATGATTTACTATATGAATGTATGAATTTACAGTAAGTCTTTGTGAATTAGTTCCATTATGGATTATTTAAAACATTTGCAAAACATTATATAAACACTTTGTTTATTGTTTTTCTCCTAAAGTCTTCAGTGAGTGATTTAAATCATCCAGCTATCAAGCGCGACCTGGAGTCCCCCTCTCGCTCATCATCCCCTTTAAACCAGGGTTCTGAGGCACAATCTTTAGGCCACTCGGAGACAGAGTCGCTGAGCCAGCCAACAGAACCAAGAGAGAGAGAGACGCAGGCCTGGAAAGACGAAGATCTCCAGCAACTGGAGCGCAGACCGGGACGCAATACGGGCAAGGTGAGGCGACTAAAGTCCTGTGTGTATACCAATAACTGATCAGTATTTTCGGTATAGGTTTCTGTGACCCTATTTGTTTTGTGATGAAACAAAAAAAAATACACGGCATGATGATGATGATGATAATATGAATTATTATTATTGTTATTATAGGATCTGTGTTTCCTAGTCTCATTTGTATGTCTGTTACAGTTGCCAAATTTGAGTTTCTGGCTACAGATGTGTGCTGGTTAACAAAGCCGTGGGCAGTATGTTGAACAGCGTACTGCACCGCTGCATGTTATGCCATCAGTTTTTTGTCAAGTACTTAAAAAGATATAATGTTACCCGAAACACATAGATATATAGCGTTATATATAACGTTATGTATATAAGATATATAACGTTATACAATATACGCGGATATTGATCATTTTTTTCTTTTTCTGAATATCTTGTCTGTACAGGACACATTTGGTGTGCCATCATCTGTAGACCAGCACATCACATTCCACACTACGGGAGAGGAGGCATCACGACTTTATGTGAAGAAAACCATTGTTGTGGGCAATGTTTCAAAGTACATCACCCTTATGTTTTGTCTTGTCTTTGGTGTTCCTGATGGTGTAAATGTTTGATCTACTGATTCATAATCTTGCTGTGGGTAGTGATCTTGTTGTTGGTACACTCTGTTTGACTGAGCTGTGCAGCTTAATAAAAAATAAATAAATAAAAAAAAGTTGAAAAAACAGTATCGTACCCAAAAGTATTTTAGATGATTTTATAAAAAAAAAAAAAAAAAATAGTGGTGTTTGAGAACTTATCATCAGTAGGAATTGTGACAAACCTCATTTCATATACCAATGATGGTATCATGTCTATTATGTCTTTGTGTAATTATCAGATTTAGAGTCTCTCTCTCTCTCTCTCTCTCTCTCTCTCTCTCTCTCTCTCTCTCT
>JAAIIK010000040.1:6128423-6141908 GCA_014706435.1 Silurus glanis
TGTGTGTGTGTGTGTGTGTGTGTGTGTGTGTGTGTGTGTGTGTGTGTTAACATGCAGTGAACCCCCATTTCACCTGACACGGCGGGGCTGGGGTGAATTTCCTGTGCGTGTGCAGATCCACTTTAAAGACCAGAGGAATAAACGTATTGATATCATCCATAATCTGAAGGTCAGAGTTTTTCCCGATTGCTGCACTGAGCTGTGAATCATGTTCTGTCTTTCACTCACACTGTCTTTCTCTCTGACTCTGTCCTACTGTCTTTTTTAGTTTTGTCTTCCTATTTGTTGCACTCACTAGCTAAATAGCTAAATCGCATGACTTGCACACACATGCCATGTTCGAGAAAATTTAAACTGGCAGCTATGCCTAGTTAAACTGATAGTCATGCATCGTTACAGTGCAGCACAACACGCTTGGGGAATGTTATCTGCCCTGTTTGGCATATAGCTTACATTGACAATGAGAGAAAAAGCATGCCATCTCCTCCAGTAAAGGATGCCTTTGCATTATTGAGACTCGTGATCTCTTTATCTCGTGATCTCTAGATTTGTTGATGAGAAGGTTTTAGAAATGTAATCATTCTTTGGCAAAAATGAAAACTTGAAGTTAAGAAGGTGGAACAGATAACTGATTAAAAAATAGTTTGTTGGCTTTTTCCCTGCAATTCTTTCCTTTTTCTTCTTAGACAGACGTTTTGTCCTCAATTTCGACTTTGGCTTTTGGTTTTGAATAAGTTTTTTTTTGTAAGTTTTACCCATCAGTTGCTGACCTTTTTTGTTTTTCTGTGTTACCACAGCTGGACAGGACATACACAGGACTACAGACTCTTGGCGCAGAGACGGTATGAGGCCATACAATGACTCCTGGAGAGCACACAGTGATCATGTTTAGTTTATGTCAAAATTTGTTTTTGGAACTTTCTGAACCTTGCTTGGTGTGTTGCCTGCAGTTTTGTCTATGTGGATAATTTTTCTGTTTTAACTGGTCAGTGGAATGCTGACCTCATTTTCATTTTCCAGCCTCATCAGGCAACCATGCATGCACACTGGTATATGATTAGTAGATTTTTGACATGTCTCAGCATGTGCAATGTTCTGACAGTACAAGGGTGTTTTTAGGGCCACTGTTTAAATAAAAATACTGGATTTTTATTTTATTATTATTACTGGAAGTTGTACTATTTCAAAATATGATCCGCTGTGGTGACCCCTAATGGGAGCAGCCGAAAGAAGTACTATTTCAAAATATAATAAATATATAAAAAATCTAATATAAATAAATAATTTAATAAATAATAATAATAAATAAATAAATATTTAATATTGTGAGAGGAAAACTTATTTTTTGAGAATACAGAATATGTGAGGAAAGATTTGATCCCCATGCTGCATCATCATATTCTTATTAGTAATAGGAATTAAAAATTAAAAATTGTGTATGTTAGATTTGTGTTGTTATTTCTACTGTTGGAGTAGTTGTAGGTAGTAGTTGCCTTCAAGGATATTGATGGGTACATCTACAGCATAACAGCTGTAACTCCATCAGGCTCAGTTTAACAATCAAGCTTCAAAGTTTTATGGCATATGGACTCGCCTTAAGATTTTATTTGAGTTCATACGGCATAATACATTGGCGGATTGATGCTGTGCTTCAGGATCAGTCATTTTGATCGTTTCACATGACCTAATGAAGAAAAAGTCATCATTGAATGTTAACAGATGGAAACATCAGTACCATATTAACAAAAATTGCTGATTTGTACCCTGTTGTTAGTTTGGTTTCTTTATTTTTGAACAACTATTATATATTATATTATATTATCATTATTATTATCATTATAGATTTTGTTCTCAAAATATTATGATTTGATTTTTCATGGTGTATGTTGGGATTTTGATCCAGAACCATGTCCTACTTGAAATTATATCTGCTACCTTATGTTAAGCACCATTTAGCACCTACTCTACTTTAATACATGTTTTTTTGTCAAGTAACTAAGTAGCGTTGATTCTTACAACACTAAAAGAAAATGCTTTTTCGAGACTTTAAATCCAGGGGGCTTCATTTAAATTCTAATATCATGAGTCCATCTTCAGCTTTTACACCTGCAGATTGGAGTCTTAATGCTGTTTGTATAATTTTCTATTGTCTACTTATTTGCATACTTGGTAAGAGTTTACAGATTTATATGGTTTTCTCCTCGTTTGTGTAGTTTAATAGACTTCTTGCTCCGTTTCAGTTAGCGTCTCTTATATGTATATAAAACATTGCATATGGGTTAATCTCTCTTGCAGTTGTGATGTCTAATGTGTTGGCTGCAAAGCTGTGGTGATTGTTTTACTGCTTTTCTCTGTAGGTGGTGGATGTTGAGTTACACAGAAACTCCCTGGGTGAGGACTTCATCCCTTTCCCTTCTTCCTTCTCCTCATTATCATCCTCCTCCTCCTCCTCCTCTCATCTGGCAAGTTCAGCTGCTTCTGGTGTGTTGGCTGGAAAAGCTGCAAATCAGAATTCCCAGAATTCTTGCCGTGCTATGTCACCTTCTCGATTGTCTCCTGACTCTAGCTCAGAGAAAGGTAGGGAGACTGTCAGATGTCTAGGCTTTCAGTGAAAACTTTAATGTTGCATTTCTGCATTAGTTAATTTTTATTTCCTGTATCCCAGGCGTGAAGAGCGAAGTGGTGAGATTGTCATGTTCTGAGCTGCGTACTGGGTCACAATCCAAGAGTGTGGAAAAAATCACCCAGGGATCTCATAGTAGCTCAGCATTTCAGCCAATCACAGCCAGCTGCAAGATCATGCCCCATGGACAGGCACCCAGTCCTGCAGAGTCACCTGGAAAATCATTTCAGCCCATCACCATGAGCTGCAAAATTGTATCCGGTGAGGCTTCATGGGTCAAGAGTTCATAGTTGAAGGTTGAGTAGTGCCAAATTCACATGTTTATGAAAAAACACAACTTTTGTCAGGTGTTTTTGAATAATGATTCATGGGGACATTTCCAGTTAGTAGTCATGTAGCTGCTTCTTAATTTTTTATAGTTGAGAGGTTACATCTACATAGTATTTATTTATTTTTTTAATCTGTATTTGTATAAAAATAAAACAAAGCTCTTGGGTAGACATGATTAGGTTGTGCTGTTTGTGACTCTGTTCAGTTAGTGTGTTCACTTTATATGTTTATATGCATGTATTTGTACTTTCCAGGTTCGCCTATTTCAACCCCTAGTCACTCACCCTTGTCTAGAACACCCACCTCCACGCCTGTCCACATAAAGGCTAGCTCATCCGTTAACAACGCTTACCTCATCGCTGACAAGCCAGGTCAGGTGATCAGCATGACTACACCCACTACAGGTATTCCCTTTGTCCTTTAGTTACAGTGATATAATTTCTACTGATGGTTTTAATGACAATTTTACATATCTTTTACTTGAATGATGTTTATTTAAGGTCTTAGAAATGCAGATAAACTCTATAGGATTATAATAAGGGACTTACTGCATTCAGTGTAGTGCAAAGAAATCAGAGACGAATAAAAAGTAAGAACTGACTAGAGAGAGGAGCCGTAATCATAAAATAAATATAAAAAAGAGGCAGAGAGAGAGAGAGAGAGAGAGTGTGTATATATAACCCCTGGCAAAAAGTATGGAATCACCCCTCTCAGAAGATGTTCATTCAAATGTTTAATTGTGTAGAAAAAAGAACAAGCACATATATGCCACAAAACAATTTTCACTCAACAATCCAAACTTCTGGCTGTATAAAACACTTAAAAAACAAAAAAAAAAAATAAGAAAGAAAGATAACTATAGTCAATTATAACTGTTTTTACAGATCAAACAGAGGAAAAAAATATGGACTCACACAAATCTGAGGAAAATTATATGGAATCACCATGCACTTTGCATTTCTAAAACAAACACCTGTATCTGATTACAAATGCTAATTAGTCTGCAGTTAAAAAAGAGTGCTTGCACACATTAGTGATGTGTTGAACCAAGATGATTGACATAACTCATGGCTCCAACACGAGAGATGTCAGTTGAAACAAAGGAGGGGATTATCAAACTTCTCGAAGAAGGTAAATCTTCACGGAATGTTGCAAAAGATGTTGGTTGTTCCCAGTCAGCTGTGTCTAAAATCTGGACCAAGTACAAATCAAATGGAAAGGTTGTAAAAGGGAAGCCTACTGGTAGACCAAGAAAGACATCAAAGCGCCAAGACAGAAAACTTAAAGCAATATGCCTTGACAACAGAAAATGCACAACAAAACAAATGAGGAACAAATGGGCAGAAAGTGGAGTCAATGTCTGTGACCGGACTGTAAGAAATCGCCTAAAAGAAATGGGATTTACATACAGAAAAGCCAAACGAAAACCATCATTAACATCTAAACAGAAAAAAACAAGGTTTCAGTGGGCTAAAGAAAGACAATCTTGGACTGTGGATGACTGGATGAGAGTTATATTCAGTGATGAATCACGAATCTGCATTGGGCAGGGTGATCATGCTGGAACTTTTGTTTGGTGCCGTTACAATGAAATTTATAAAGACAACTGCCTGAAGAAAACATGCAAATTTCCACAATCATTAATGATATGGGGTTGTATGTCAGGTAATGACAGTCATTACATCTTCTATAAATGCACAAGTTTATGTTGAGATTTTGGACACTTTTCTTATTCCATCAAATGAAAGGATGTTTGGTGATGGTAGCATCATTTTTCAGGATGATAATGCATCGTGCCATAGGGCAAAATCTGTGAAAACATTCCTACAGGAAAGACATATAATGTCAATGGCATGGCCTGCAAATAGTCCGGACCTCAATCCAATTGAAACTCTGTGGTGGAAATTAAAGAAAATGGTCCACGACAAGGCTCCAACCTGCAAGGCTGATCTGGCAACTGCAATAAGACAAAGCTGGAGACAGATTGATGAAGTATACTGTTTGTCATTAGTTAAATCCATGCCTCAAGAGAATTCAAGCTGTTATAATAGCCAGAGGTGGTGCAACAAAGTACTAGTAGTGTTTTTATTTGGTGATTCCATATAATTTTCCTCAGATTTGATCTGTAAAAACAGTTGTAATTGACTATAGTTATCTTTCTTTGTTTTTTTTTTTTGTTTAGTTTTTTTTAAGTGTTTTATACAGCCAGAAGTTTGGATTGTTGAGTGAAAATTGTTTTGTGGCATATATGTGCTTGTTCTTTTTTCTACACAATTAAACATTTGAATGAACATCTTCTGAGAGGGGTGATTCCATACTTTTTGCCAGGGGTTGTACAAGTGGACCTGGATCATGGTGATCTGTGCTTTTTAGATGACCAGAACAAATGTAAATAGAACATCACTCTAATAAACTGTACTTACAGTGGTGTGAAAAAGTGTTCCTTCCTGATTTTTTTTTTTTTTGCATGTTTGTCACACTTTAATGTTTCAGATCATCAAACTAATTTCAATATTAGTAAAAGATACTATATAGTACGCTTCCTAGACGCTTCCATTTGATTAGAAACACTGCACGAATACCGGGTAGGGCCTCCCTTTGCTTTCAGAGCTGTTTCAGTTTTTTTGCCATTAATTTCAGAAGTCTGAAACATTTATTTTGAGTATTCTGCACCTTTTTGAAGTGCAATTTCATCTTATGAATCTTCTGTTCTAACGCATTCAAAAGGTGTTATTCACTGGATTCGGTAGCCATTAGAGGAGGGCTGTGAAGGGATGTGTTTGGTCAGCAACAAGGCTTTAAATACAAACAGTGAAATTTAAACGCTCATAGTTTGCCAAAACAACATAGTCTCTTCCATTTGCCTAGACGGCTTCACACAAGGCAGGTTGGGTCCAGGGATTCATGCTGTTGGAGACAAATATTGACCCCAGCATCTGTGTGCCTTTTCAGAAATCTAAATTCATCAGCTCAAGCTGCATTTTTCCAGTGATATCCAGTTTTGGTGAGCCTGTGATCACTGCACCAGGTTTATGTTCTAGGTTGACAGAAGTAAACCTGATATGACCTTTAGCTATTATAGTCCATCTGCCTCAAAGTTTAACATGCATGTTGAGATGCTTTTGAGATCACTAGGGTTGTACAGAGTGATTAGCCGAGTTACTGTAGTCTTCCTGTCAAACCGGTTAAGCCTTTCTCAAGTTTTTGCCTGCAGAACTGCCTCTCCCTGGATTTTTTTGAAAATTCTGAGATTGGTTGTATGAAAGCTCCAGGAGATACACTTAAACCAGGCCATGTGGAACCAAAAACCGTGCTATGGTCAAATCACTAGATCACACTTTTCTGATAGTTGATGTGAACATTAAACCAAGCTGCTGACCTATATCTACATAGTTTATTTATTGCACTGATGCCACCTGATGAATTTTTAGGCGTACTGGTGTTCAAAAGAAAGTTTCTCCAGAAGTAATTAGTTATTAACGTAGTCCATTGTTTTTTTCCTTCATTCATTTTGTAACGGCTTTTTACATTTTTTTCATTTCTGCTTACTGTGCCACATTCCCGTGACATGCAAGTATAATTGCACTCATACGCATCAGCTGTCCATCTGTGACCCGTTCATTTGTTCAGAAATATGCTTGTGTTCAACCGAAGGGAATGCTCAAATAGCCTGTGTGTGTACTCTAGAGAAAAGAATGGCTCTGGGATGGCCACAATCTTTAGTTCTTTAAAAATGTTTCTCTGGTGTACATTACAAGGTGATAAACTGTGGGCTTTTTGTTCTGTTTTTCTTTAGGAAGTCCATCGGCCAAACAGAGTGGAACTGCACACGGTGCACGCTCACCTGCTCCCAAACTTCACTCAGGCAGCTTTCTCTCGTCTGGAGTCAAGGTAAGAAAGAGGTGGGGGGGAGTGGATTTTTGAGCTGGGGAAAAAACAAAACAAAAAGGGTAGCAAAAGTCTGAGAGAAACAATTGCTAACATCTAGCTGCAGCATTTTCAATCCTTGATACACCAATAAGGGAGCAACCTGACAACTTTAATTTTCTATATTTTCATACGTTTTGTATTTTCATGCCTTCTTATCTGGTACTGGTTACTCACCTTTTAAAGCACTTCAATTTTAACGATGACGTCATTCCTGAGCCACTGCCTTATGAGACAGTAGAAAGTAAAAAAGCAGGCAGTTATAATCGGTTTTTGCATTTCTATGTTAAATAACTTTGTTTTGTATTTCTATTGGAGCAAACAAGTTCCTGAACTTGCTTTCATTTGTTAGTAATAGTGTTTATTAAAAGCCATTTTTAAAGCCAAAACTTGTGCCATGCGGCTAAAATCTACAGAGAATCAAAAGATTTCACAGCATTTATCGCTTATGCTTTTCGGAATCAACCTGCTTTTGTGTCAAAGCTGTTCTGTTTTTATTCTCTCTGGTTTTTCTCACTGCCTGCTGGAATGTTAATGTTGGCAGGTCTGCGTAATGACAAAGAGAGGATACATAGGTGTGTGACACTAAATCCCAGTTGGAGCATATTGCGCGCATACAGTGAGAAATGGGGAGGGGAGAGTGTGCTGCAGTATGACTAGAATAATCCTGTTTAATGTGTTAAAAAAAAGTTGTGAGGAAAAAGTTGCTAAGATGCCTGACAGAATATAACTTGCATACTTGTAGACATGGGAGACTGATCACTGTATCACAGCCTGTAAGGGGGGTGATGCTGTAGCCTGTACATATCTTATATATAGTATACATTTTTTTATTATTTTACTTGACTGTGCATGGTTCTAGTCCAGTGGTGCCTCTGTCTGCACTGTGTGTACATAAAAGCTTTGTATTCTTTTCAGTATACACTGTCATTTTATTAGCCAAAGTTATTTAGTGTGTATAAAATTACTGAGTGTGTGACCATGATGTTGTTATGCACACATTCTCAGCAACACTCTTATCCGTTAGCGCTAGTAACGGTGGTCCCTTTTCACTGATGCTATAGCAGCATGTGCGCCATATGTGTATCAGGAACGGCATCGTACACCTAATGGCCATTTTTATTTAATTTAGTGACATTTTATTTTATTTTATTTTAGTATCATTGAACAGAAGTTTCACACTGAGGTGAAACAGACCATTATGTCACTTTAAAAAACGCAAAATATTCGCCTTTTCATGATTTTTTTGTATTTTTTATTTTTAAAAAGACTGTGCTCCCTGTCTAGAGCTGCCACTATGATATTCTCCCCACTTCCCCAAATTAGATCCTCCTCTCAGTACGTGTGCTGTGACTTTCAAACACCCTGCCCCTTAGTTTACTCCTGAGTCTGCAGCATGAAAGCTACTTGCAACCAAATAGAACACCTCAGTAAAAGGTGGGGCTGATGCTGTATGTGTTTGCCTACAAGGATGATGTTCCACTTTAAAGTTATGATGAGGCGAAACCCTAGAGCCCATTTAAATGCCAACATTAAACTGCTTTGACATGTTTGAACCCTGGTATTTAAACAAAAATTACAAATGTACTGATCAAAAGCACCAGAGCTACCACTTCCCACCTTGCCTACTCCTCAAGTCAAAACAGATGTTTATTCTGTGTTTATTCATAATTAAACTGGTTTGTGCAGGCTATGTTCCTAACCCGAAACCTGCTGCAATCTCTTTCATTCTTAAAAAGACCTATTTCAAACTGTTTTGGGTGAGAAACCCCACTTTTCGATGGAAGCTAAGTCTAAAAAAGCAACTAGTTTTAAGGGTTTCAATCAGATTTTAGGGCAGTACTGACACTTCATTTGTCAGGGTTACAAATCACAGCCTGTTTCAACTGGTTGTGGGTTACTGAACATGCCTGTTGTGCTTTTTTGATACAGTATGTTGTGACAATGAATCCCTTGTGCACTAAATGTCCTGTTTTATGTTTTGTTCAATCCAGTGTGCAAGAGAGCAGTTTTGCAGGTTTAAGTCAGACATGTTACTCCTGTTTCAGGCTGTTCTCACAGACTCAGTTCTTGGGTAACTTCTTTGTTAATTTATTTATAGTTCTTGCATATTTTGGTACTTCATTTTGGGTGTACAATTGAGGTGTGTGCGTGTGTGTGTATATATGTATATGTGTGTGTGTCAAGTCAAGTCAAGTCAAGTCAAGTTTATTTCTATAGCGCTTTTCACAACAGACATTGTCTCAAAGCAGCTTTACAGAAATCAACAATCAAGGTGAATGGTGTGCATTTGTCCCTGATGAGCAAGCCGTGGCGACAGTGGCAAGGAAAAACTCCCTTAGATGTTATGAGGAAGAAACCTTGAGAGGAACCAGACTCAAAAGGGGAACCCATCCTCATTTGGGTGACATCAAGAGTTTGATCATAAATCTTTCAACAATACAGAACACTGGAGAGTGAGAACTAACATGAGTACTGGAGTATAAGATTATAAGTAAATGTTCTTTCTACAGTCTTTGGTATAAAAGTAGGAGCTACTGAGCTCAACATTTGTGATTATCACAGATCCAGCAACAGCATCTCCATGCCAGAGCCTTTAAACACTCCAGGAGGTCCAATGTCAAAACTCCACACATGTAGTGGGATCCAATTGGCACTCGTACATCTGTAGATGGTTCGGGATGTTTGCAAGTTCGGCATCTACTTCTCCATGATCACCCATAGGTCCATAATCTTCACGAGGTGGGACGTGACTGGAGCTGGCCAAACCTCAGAAAGCCTCGGGATGGGGAGAGAAAGAGAAGCAGTGGAGAGGAATTAGCGTAGCTGCTGTTCATGATATTAACAGCACAAGTTGATAATGTGCATGTGATCAGATGTTCTGGAGCACAAGGTTATGATGTGATGTGTGTTATGTGTAGGCTTTGCTAAAAAGATACGTTTTTAATCTGCACTTAAACTGGGTGAGTGTGTCTGAGCCCCGAACACTGTCAGGAAGACTATTCCAGAGTTTGGGAGCTAAATGTGAGAATGATCTACCGCCTTTTGTGGACTTTGCTATTCTAGGAACTACTAGAAGCCCAGAGTTTTGAGATCTCAGGGAGCGTGACGGATTGTAGCGTGTTAAAAGACTGGATAGATACATGGGAGCCAAACCATTTAGTGCTTTATAAGTAAGAAGTAGTAGTTTGTAGTCTATTCGAAACTTAACAGGAAGCCAGTGTAGGGACGATAAGATTGGGGTTATATGATCGTATTTTCTTGACCTAGTAAGAACTCTTGCTGCTGCATTCTGAACTAACTGAAGCTTGTTTATTAATGATGCAGGACATCCACCTAGTAATGCATTACAGTAGTCTATTCTGGAGGTCATGAACGCATGGACGAGCTTCTCTGCATCGGATATAGATAACATATTTCTTAACTTAGAAATATTTCTAAGGTGAAAGAAGGCTGTTTTTGTAACTTGATTGATGTGATTTTTAAAAGATAAGTTGCTGTCTAAAATAACTCCCAGGTCTTTTACCGTTGAGCTAGTAGTTACAGAACATCCGTCTAACTGCAGGCTGAGATGCTGGAGCTTCTGTGTACTAGTTTTTGGGCCGATGAGCAAAATCTCTGTTTTATCAGAATTTAATAGCAGAAAGTTATGGGTCATCCAATCTCTTATTTCTTTAACACACTCAGTTATGCGAGCTAATTGAGCTGTATCGCCTGGTTTAGATGAGATATATAGCTGAGTATCATCAGCATAACAATGGAAGCTAATTCCATGCCTTCTAATAATATTTCCTAACGGAAGCATGTATATTGTGAAAAGCAGGGGTCCTAGAACTGACCCTTGTGGCACGCCATAATTTACTAGCATTAGCCTGGATAGCTCTCCATTTAAATCTACGAAATGGTAACGATCAGACAGGTAGGATTTAAACCAGCTTAATGCCTGTCCCTGAATGCCGATGTAATTCTGTAAGCGATCGAGGAGAAGATCATGATCTATAGTGTCGAACGCAGCACTAAGATCTAGTAAAACTAATAGAGAGATGTAGCCTTGGTCTGAAGCTAAAAACAGGTCATTAGTGATTTTAACTAGGGCAGTTTCTGTGCTATGATGGGGCCTAAAACCTGACTGAAACTCTTCAAAGATATTGTTCTCTTGCAAGTGGTTACATAACTGGGCAGCGACAATCTTTTCTAAAATCTTAGACATAAATGGGAGATTTGAAATGGGTCTGTAATTCGATAGCGTGTTTGGATCCAGATTAGGTTTTTTAATGAGGGGCTTAATAACTGCTAGCTTGAGGGATTTAGGGACATGACCTAACGATAGTGAGGAGTTAATAATATTCAGAAGAGGCTCACCAGCTGTATGGAACACTTCCTTTAGTAGTTTAGTGGGAATTGGATCTAACTGACATGTTGTTGATTTAGCTTTGATAATAGCATCATACAGCTCTTCCTGTCCTATACATGTAAAACAGTGTCGTTGTGGAGTTGTAGGTAAGATTGTGTCGGGAGATGCTGTCAGAGGTTGAACTGCCACAATTGTTTTTCTAATGTTATCTATTTTTTCAGTGAAGAAATTCATAAAGTCCTCACTACTAAACTGTGATGGAACACATTTTTCAGATACCTGATTTGTAGTTAATTTAGCGACTGTACTGAAAAGGAACCTGGGATTGTTTTTGTTATTTTCTATGAGTTTGCTCAGGTGTTCAGCTCTAGCAGCTTTTAGCGCCTGTCTGTAGCTGAGCATACTGTCTTTATACGCAATTCTAAATACCTCCAATTTAGTTTTCCTCCATTTTCTCTCCAGATTACGGGCTGTTCTCTTGAGGGCATGCGTATGACTATTATACCAAGGTGCAGGTGCTTGTTCTCTAACCTTTTTTAACCGGATGGGGGCAACAATGTCTAAAGTGCTAGTGAGAATACGGTCTATGTTGTTCGCCATCTCATCAAGATTATCAGCAGTTATGGGTTTAGTGTGAAATTGAGATAAATCGGGCAGGTTATTTATGAATCTGTCCTTAGTGGTCGGAACAATAGTCCTACCAAGTCGATAACGTGGTGAAACACGTCTAATCTGCTCTACCGGTAGTGTGTACAGTATAAGATAATGGTCTGTGATGTCATCACTCTGAGGTAAAATATCTATATCAGTGACGTCTGCGCCGTGGGATATTATTAAGTCTAATGTGTGGTTAAAGCGATGAGTTGGTCTGGTGACGTTTTGTTTAACCCCAAAAGAGTTTAATAAGTCGACAAATGATAATCCTAGGGCATCGTTTACATCATCTACATGAATATTAAAATCTCCTACAAGCAGCACTTTATCAAAATTGATCAAGAGGTCTGAGAGAAAACAAGCAAACTCTTGAAGAAAATCAGCGTAGGGCCCTGGGGGTCTGTACACGGTGACCAGAGCGAGTTTTCTATGTATGTCTGAAAGTACAATTTTAAGAACGAGCACTTCAAATGATTTAAAACTGAATCCTAATATCTGACTAACATTAAGAGAGGCACTATAAATGGTTCCTACACCTCCCCCACGACCAGTCTGACGGGGCTCATGCTTATAAACATATCCTGACGGTGTAGACTCGTTTAGACCCATATAATCACCTGGTTTAATCCAGGTCTCAGTGAGACAGAGTGCATCGAGATTATTATCTGTGATCATCTCATTTACAATCAGTGCTTTGGGTGCAAGTGATCTAATGTTTAAAAGACCAAACTTTAGAAGTTTGTTGTGTTTGTTTATCTGGCATTTTTCAGTTTTAACTGTAATAAGATTATTTCTGGATCTTGTGTATTTAATTCTTGGTTTTACTACACGAGGAATAGATACGGTTTCTATAAACTGGACTGTGTGTGTACTTGTAACTATTTGGTCTGTTGTATGCGTGTTCTCATAGTTGAAGATTTCTTGATGTCTTACCAGTCAGATGGTGTGAAGTATCCTAGAGATGTTATCTGATAGCACTGCTGCTCCAACTCTGCTGGGGTGCAGGCCATCAGGGCGGAAGAACCTAGGACGCTCCCAGAAACAGTTCCAGTTATTAACAAAGAGAAGTTTGTGCTCTCGACACCATGACTGTAACCATTCATTTAGTGCTAAAAGTCTACTAAACTTCTCAGCCCCTCGCTGGTAAGTGGGAAGAGGTCCTGACACTATGATCCTCGTTGTGGGTGATGTGCTGCGTACCGTCTCCACCAGGATCCTGAAGTCCCTCTTTAAGATCTCCGTTTGCCGCAGCCTGGTGTCGTTCGCTCCGGCATGGAGAACAACAGCTCCGAAGTTCTCGTTCAGGATCGCGGGTACCTGCGCAGCAACGTCGAGAACACGAGCACCAGGAAAACAGCGAGTGTGCACCTTACCTTTAGCTCGGGTAGCGCGGACATGCCGGACGATGGAATCTCCGAGAATCACAGTGTCGCGTTCCGTCTCACGGAGGGTGACGAAGCGGTTCTCGGTCGAGATCGTGTGTGTGTATATATATATATATATATATATGTGTGTGTGTGTGTGTGTGTATATATATATATATATATATATGTGTGTGTGTATATATATATATATATATATATATATATATATATAT
>JAAIIK010000040.1:6142008-6178607 GCA_014706435.1 Silurus glanis
TATATATATATATATATATATATAATGTCTATATGTGTAAACAGAGACTATGAACGTAACCCCCACAAGTTCTGGGGGAACCACTGGATATATTTGTATACACAGAGCAAAAGTTTGGTATCCTGATGATTTGCATAATTTAAAACACCATAATTACTTTAAGATGCTTACAAGGGTATTTTGTCTTCATGCTCCATGTTTGTTTTCACTAATAATAAACATACATTTGCATTAAGCATCAATATTTGTCCACATTTATGTTGGATTGGAGTATGATTTGGGTTGATTCAAGTAAAAACTTGAAAAGAATTAATTTAAGGTACATTTAGAACAGATCAAAATGTGCACTTAAGCGATTTATGATGAGTTAACATGACTATCATGCGATTAATCATGAATAAATATTTGAATTGGTTGACAGCGCTGATCTATAGAGAGAAATGCTGGTCTTAATTTAACAGCTATGCTGCTGTGCCGATTGAAATTTAATAAGCTAATGTTAACTGACACTTATTCTCTGATGCAGCAACAGCTGTTCCAACACACACCTTCTGTTCAATATCAAAGCAGGTGTACTGTGATTCAGCCAGAGTTTTGACATAAACTAAGGATGACCCTAATGCCCCCATTGTGCCTGTTGATTCACCATCATGCCATGTTCTCTTATCCTTTTTATTGGTTGCAGTATGTAGTATGTAGGGAGGCATTACCTTTCTGGGTTGTCCATTTGTCCGTCTGGTAGAGGAATGGAATTATCACTGTAATTAACAGATCAACTGATTAGAAAATAGAAATAGTTTCATGAGTATCAATGTCTGCAATAGTTCCTTTTAAAGCTTTCTTCATGTTTGAACTATATTTTAAGGGTATTTCTGAACTATGGATTAGCAACAAGAAGGGCTCGACTTGGTGGTCGAGGCATCCTCGTCATATCCCTTTTCAGTGCATTTAATTGGTTCCTTTCTTATTTCTCTTATGCTTTTACTTAATTTCGCTGTCTCGCTTCTCTCTGTTCCTTAGGCCTTTTATGAACTGCAGCCTTCTGGCTGTTCTCCTCTGTGCAGTGACAGTTAGTGCAGATTAGGGAATCTTCTAACTCTATCTGGGACAGGCTCAGAGGGTGTTGCAATGTTTTCTGTCCCCTGACACTACTGGCTATTTTCACGCACAAAGATATTAATAGTTCCCGCCAGGCTGAGCAGTGAGACGCATTCAGCAGCTGTGTGTGAGAGAGAGTTCTTTAAATTGGACTATATTCTATTCAATTCAATTAATGCTTTATTTGTATAGCGCTTTTAACAATGAACATTGTCTCAAAGCAGCTTTACACAGATAATGTGGTGATAAAAAATTAATGTTCTTTATAAGTGTAAGTCTGTCCCTGATGAGAAAGCCGGTGGCGACTGTGGCAAGGAAAAACTCCCTGAGATGGCATAAGGAAGAAACCTTGAGAGGAACCAGACCCAAGAGGGAACCCATCCTCATCTGGGTTGCACCGAATGTCCATTTATTGCAGATATACAATGTTGCGGGGTACAGTGATGGTGATCAGAAGCAAACTGTAGTCCTGAGTCAATGTAGCAGACTGATGACATTAACTACAGTCCAAATCTATCCTCAAAGCTCCTGTACTTACTATGGAATTTCATGGAACCACCCAAGGCATTGTTAAAAAACCGCCCCCAGCTGCACAGAGTGGCCTCCAAACAAAGAGAACACTATCCAGAGGCAGGCCTGGACGAAGTGGAAAGATCCACGGCGAGAAGAGGGGCAGGAACAGTGGTCACTGGATCCTCAGGAGCATGTTTAACTCGACCGAGAGAGAGAGAGAAGACAGGGATATGGCTTATTATGTGCCCTTATTGTTGTATGAATGTTAAGGTCACTGTGCAGTTGGGACTCCTGCAAAACTCGCTATGGCAGCATAACTAAAAGGGAGAACCAGACGGTAACACAGACATGAGCTAGAGACTCGAAGCACTTTTGTACGTCGTTCTGTATAAGGGCGACTGGATAAGGGCGTCTGTTTTGTGCCGCAAATGTAAATGTAAACATGAGGGATCTCTGGGATAAGGGACGACCCACCACACCACCGTCAACAAACCTGAGTAAGGGGACGACAGCGTACAAATATCTCCTTTCACCGAACACTATATCCATGATCCCTCCAGATCTGCGTCTTTACCTAAGAAAAATCTACTGATAAAAGACTTGACTAAATAAATATGTTTTCAGCCTTGACTTGGACACTGAGACTGTGTCTGAGTCCCGAACACTAATTGGAAGGCTGTTCCATAACTGTAGGGCTTTGTAAGAGAAAGATCTGCCCCCTGCTGTAGTCTTCATTATTTGAGTTACCAACAAATAGCCTGCACCTTTTGATCTAAGTAGGCGTGGAGGATCATACTGGTACAGAAGTTCACTCAGATACTGTGGTGCGAGACCATTAAGTGCTTTATACGTCAGTAGTAGTATTTTATAATCAATGCGAGATTTGATGGGGAGCAGTGTAGACCGATTAAAACAGGGGTGATGTGGTCATATTTTTTAGATCTAGTGAGGACTCTTGCTGCTGCATTCTGAACTAACTGAAGCTTATTTATGCACTTACTCGAACACCCAGACAGTAGAGCATTACAGTAGTCTAGTCTAGAAGTAACAAAAGCATGAACTAGTTTTTCTGCATCCTGTAACATTATATTTATAATTTTAGCAATATTTCTAAGGTAAAAGAAGGCAATCCTGGTAATATTATTCACGTGACCCTCAAAGGAAAGACTAGGGTCCATAATCACACCAAGGTTTTTGACTGCTGTACACACTGAGATAGAAAAACAATCCAGAGATGCTAATCGTAATCGGAAAGTTTACTTCTAGCTGCATGTTCTCCTAGTAAAAGTACTTCCATCTAATCCGAGTTGAGCAGAAGTAAGTTATCAAGCATCCACTGTCTAATGTCCTTTACACACTCCTTAACATTTTTAAGCTGATCTCTCTCATCTGGCTTTGCTGAAATATACAGCTGTGTATCATCAGCATAGCAATGGAAGCGAATACCATGTTTATGTATAATTTCACCCGGAGGCAGCATATATAAAGAGTAAAGCAGAAAAATAATTTACCACCTTAAGTAGCGCTCTGTGCTATGATGAGGCCTTAATCCTGACTGATGCATTTCAAAAATGTTATTCCTAAGTAGATGTGAGCATAACTGCTGTGCTACAACCTTTTCTAAAATCTTGGAGATAAAGGGGAGGTTTGATATTGGCCTATATGTGGCCTAATGCTTGCTCTCTCTCTCTCTCTCTCTCTCTCTCTGTCTCTCTCTCTCTGTCTCTGCCTGTCTGTCTGCCTGTCTGTCTGTCTGTCTGTCTGTCTGTCTGTCTGCATAAGACTGCAGTATTCCTCAGACACCCAGGATCTCTTGGCCTGATAAAGCACCTGTAAAGGCCGCTAGTTAATGCTTGTGTCTGTTAAGCATATTTGTAGAAATTCTAGGTAAGGGTGTCTGATAATGTACTCATGTCAGTGCAATAGGTAGAATCAGCAATTTTCAAGCCACTTCTTTGTAATATTTCTCTTTACATGTTGTCAGCAGTATATATCTTCTTAGAGGGGAAAAACTCCAGGCATCCTCCAATCATTCTGGACCAGGGTGTATGTCTGCTTGCCTTTCAGTCATATTGCATTTCTTACCTACAGTGCATGTGTGTATTTTAGGAGTGTAGCACTAAAACTAGAAGCTAGATTTGTTTAGGAGTTTGGGGTTTTTAAAGTATTAGGACATTCATTAGCATTATTCCCTACACATTTAATTCCCATCTGTGTTGGGATTGTTTTTAAGTGGGTTAATGTAAGTCTTGTGACTCAGTATGCTTTACAAATTGTATAAATATTCTGTGAACTTCCACTGTCTATATTTATTTCAGTGGAATTTTGTTATTGCGAAATGTCAACCCCAATAGTTTGCAAGGCTGGTGTTGCTTGTAACTTCCATGTTGATTTTTTTCTGGTTTTTCATTTTGAGTCTGAACAATGTAGTGAGGAAATTACTCAGTAAAAGCATTGGAAGCAATATTTTCTCTGACAGTTCTGTTATTCAGCAAGTTTGTGAATCTCTGATTACAGAAACAAGCAGCATTTTAAACATTATGGTGGTTGAGCTCATTGTGAAAACCAGATGATGCAGATGTCATTTATCACACTACAGTGGCTATGCAACTAATCTAGTACATGTCACTAATACACACCAGTACTGAGTACTGCTAGTTATTTATAGAGTTTGTATATTATTGTACATCAATAATACGAGTGTGGAATCTGGAATAGTTTTATTTTCAGCTGTGGTTTTATTCATGTGTACTTACAAGATCTATAGTATAATGTATAGATAGATCACATCACCCTGATGTTCTTCATCGTGTTGTAGATGATCATCAAGCAGGAGCCAGGAGAAGTGACCACTCAGACATCCTCACAACAGCAGACCGGTACAACTGCATCAGCCCAGCCACAGCAGCAGCAGTATGTGACTGTGAAAGGAGGTCACATGATTGCTGTGTCACCTCAGAAGAGTGGGGTCGGGTCAGGGGGTGGAGCCACACCTACCAAGGTGATTATTTAGTCCCTTTAGTTAATAACTGAGGCACTTAGGAGTATGAAGAAGTGTTAAAATAAATTAATCTCCTCTGGCAAAACTTAATTGTTGCTTTGCTGTCAAATGACCCCAGAAAGTTAGATCATAAATAAAAATCTATTTTTCTTTTCCTTTTTGTAGATAGTGGGGATTCCAGTTGGCTCTGCCCTGCAGTCTGCAGTAAAGCAAGTGGCTATTGGCAGTGGTCAAATCATAGTTAAGTCCAGCCCTGCTGTTTCCAAGGTAATGGGACAGAAGCAGGTGTTGGCACAGGGCGTAGCTAAGGCAATTGTCAGTGGGGGCGGAACAGGTACCAGCAGTGGGGTGTCTGTACAGCAGGTGCACACCGGTACCAAATCAACAGGAGGATCTGGAGGCAGTGGCAAGAGTGGAGGTCAGAGTTCATTACCTTTTATGTCTCCTCAAAGCAAAGTTTAATCATGCCATATGTTTGTTGAAACGTATAAATGAATGTGATATTTTAGGGCAATATAACATACCATTTAAACTCCAATTTAATGGTGCAAACAGAAGCAAGTTCACACAAATTGAACGCTATCAAAGCACCAGAAACATGCAACTGCTTATTGAAATCTGTCAAAGAAAAATTTACATTTTGTGTAATGTGATCTTTTTAACGTTCCGATGTCAAGATGCCAACGGTGGTTTTGTGTCTAAAGAGTAATAGAGGCCAGAAACAAACAAACATATGGAGAGAGAGAGAAAGAGAGTATTTTGGGAACAGAGTGTGGATCTGTGAGATGCAAAAAAAAAATAACTGAGCGAGTGAGAGAAACATGAGGGATGTAAAAACATTGAGAACTAAGGGAATGAAAAATTGGGATTAGTGAGAGGAGTGTTGATTAGAAGAAGCAGTATGTAGAGTTGGGTGTAATTCGCATAGCAGTGGCAAGACATCAGATCTGCTCGTAATAGATCCTAGAGGTAACCTGTATAAGGAGCATAATAAAGGTGACCGAATCGATCCCTGGGATAATCCGCAAGTAAGGTGGGTCACGGAAGACGAATCGACACCTAGATTAACTAAAACACTTCTCTTAAATAAAAAGGCCTGGAACCACCCTCAAGTAGGGTGTTTGTGATTCCAATTGACCACTCCGGTCGAGATTAGAGAATCTTGTGGTCAACGAAATCAAAAGCTGAGCTTAAATCTAATAGCACTAAAGCTACAGTGTCACCAACGTCTATGGTCATTTATATATCTAATGCATTATATTAGATGAGGCAGAGGTCGAGGCTTAAGTCAAACCTGGTGCCTAGGCTGGCTTCAACCTAGCGGCTGCCCCGTTTTTTTCTCCTTCGCCGTCTTTGCCCTGGGGGTTCGAAAGCCCCGCCAACGTAGGTAACCGGGTAAGTTTGCCTGTGGGGCTGGTGGGTAAAACTCATAGTTGTTTAGGTTGGGGTATGTCCCAGAAGACTTTGCCATTGAATAATAAATGTCTAAAGGTTATTGCAGATCGTAGGCAATCAGTGAATAACATAAAAGCAACATGGTCCATACAAACATAACAGAAACATGGAGGTCAGACGGCAAGCCACACACATCTGCGCCATCTTCATGCTCCTCATTATATTGTCGCTGACTTCTTTTAACAATTGCGCTAACTACAGTTGTCTTGTCTGCATTCTCCTCAGTAATGGCAACGCTGCAGTTGCCGGTGAATAACCTGGCTAATTTGGCGAACCTGCCTCCGGGCACCAAGTTGTACCTGACCACGAACAGCAAGAATCCATCAGGCAAGGGCAAACTCCTGCTCATCCCACAGGGAGCCATTCTGAGAGCCTCCAATACTGCAGGTCAGGGCTCTTTTACTTGGCTATACGGACACACTAAACTTCTATTTTAGTAGAATCTGTGTGTCTTTCCCAAACAGTAGTCCTATTGGGTCTGTAACTATTATTATTATTATCATTATTATTACTGTCAACCCTTACTTTCTTCCATTTGGATTTTGGATAAAATTTCTTGAATGTTTTAGTAAGAACTGAGGAAAGTAAAACTTAAGCTGTAACAAAGGATGGATATTTTACATATTTTCTGGCCTTGTATACATATAAAAAAAATACACACACACACACACCATTTACCCGGCAGTCAGTATAATTTATGTTTTTTATTTGGAACCCTGATAATAAATTGTGACTTAATGCTGGTAAGTTTTGAGCGAGTCCTTATTATAGATAGAGATATCGAGCCATTATTCACACGTTACTCTTTTAGCTGCTAAAATGCTCTCGCTGTGTTTATTTTCTCTTTCTAGCGCAACAGTCTCAGAGTTCTACCGCTGGTTCTGCTCAGTCATCCAGCAGCAGCACCGGATCCAGTAGCCTGTCCTGCACCTCTTATATACTGAAACAGACCCCACAGGTAACACACCTCCACACTTCAGGACTCTCTGCACCGATCAAATACTATTCTAGTGTTTCAATTTTGATCCACTTTTAACGTTTCATGTTTTATTAAATTTTTTTTTTTTTTAAATAAGGCGACATATTTCATGAGTTTTTGGAATAAATGATTTTTGTGTCCTTAAATGTGTCTGTGATTATTAGATAATTGTAAATCACTGAGTTCTTCACAATCATCCACTGGTGCGCACACACTACAATCACATAAAATTTGAGCTTTAAACAGATTCCCTGGTGGAACCAGATGTGACCTGATGTAGCCAATCTGACAAAAAGTTGCAACCAATATCAATAGTCTGGTCATTCTTCTCTTTGATTCTTTTTCACACCATTCTGTGTGAAAATATTTGATTAGTTTATGACGTATATTGGCCAATTTAGCATTACCTACAATGCCTTGGGCAAAGTTATTTCCTGTATCTAACAGAACTTTATGCATATAAGGATTTTATAGTTGACTCTCTTGAACTGCAAACTACATATAAAATGTTATGTATATTTAAATTTCACTTAAACTTGTGCTTTTTTCATAGTTTTTGTGGGAGGAGCATGTATCAATCTGCATATTTGCCAGAGTCTCTGTCTTTTTGTGTGATACCATTCCTACAGTAACAACAAGGTCTGTCTATAATGTAGTGACCCCTATTGGTATTGATCTTTCCAGGGCACATTTTTGGTCGGCCAGCCAGGAGGTTCCGGGAAAACGGGCACTGCCAGTTCCACAGGTCATGCTGCAGCTAGTCCCACCTCCATTACCCAGCAGGCCATTAGAGTCACAGCAGGACAGAAGGCGGCAATTCTGGCTCAGGTATGTGTCGTTAAAGTCTTTCGCATGACAAATGGGTATATGAGTTGAAATCAGTTCAGATATTAGTTTGACATAGTTATATATCTTGATGCTTTTTCTTCAGTTTTACTTCTGAATTATAACTTCTGAATGGAACTAGAATAAATGGACGTTAAGTGTCACCCAGGTCACTCAAGGAGTTTTTCTTTGTCACTGTCATCATTGGTTTGCGCACCTACAGGGACAAATCTATGATGCTAAAATGAATCATAATTCTTTCCTTTTGTAAAGCGGCTTTGTGACAATATCCACTATTAAAAGTGCTATACATATAAAATGTAAATATTTATCGAAGCAAGGTAACACAAGAACCTTGTGGAACCTTGCTTCGATAAATATTTAAATTTTATATGTATAGCACTTTTAATTTTAGTATGATATTAGCTGTACTGGGCAAAAATACATACAGGACATCAGAATTATTTTAAGTATATTGTTACCAAATATTAATGTTAAATCATAACTCACTATACTTTTAATAAATCTTGGCAAATAAATCATGGCTATTAAGCAGGCTTTGGTGGATGTGTTCTTGAATTCTCCTGGAGTTGCTGCTGAGTATTGAATGAGCACCTGCTCCAGGATTCAGCAGTATGCGTTTCAGTTTGATTACCCCACAAATTATTTTCTGTACTCAAAACCAAAATGGGCATCAAAAATAGCACCGTATATTCCATTGAAATACTACCTATGTGTGGGGGAGAGAATAGGACTGGTTTTACTATGATAATTATTCATAAATAAATATGAAATTATTACTGTGGTTAGGGAGGAAGTGTTTGTTGTAGACTGGTCAGTAGGGTTTGCATAATGGACTTTTGGTATGTTGATGGTGTAGTATTGCATGGTACAACGATGATATCAGGCAATGGTGATAGTTGTGTATCCACCACCTCATTCTGTTTGCCTGCTTTCTTTGACACACATTTTGGTTGAATCAGATTTTGATTATTAATCGCCTCTCCTTACACTCTCTTCTCTCAGCCTACAGTGTGATTCTAGAGCTCTGTGTGTTGGTTATCTGCATAACTGAAGCAAATGCATGTGAGGCAAAAAAGCCCAAGATTTGCACACACACACACACACACACACTTATCCTTCTCTCGTTTTTTTTTTCTTCTTCATACAAAGTAATCTTTTTAGGTGTTACCTCATATTGCAGAAACCGCTGCACTAACATAATAACAGAATTGTTCACCCACTTCCTCTCAGAACGAAAGCGGTGTTTATTCTTAGCTCGCTTAAATCTAGTGTTTTGGATGATTGTTTCCCAGTGAGATCTAAACATTAATGGTGAGATCCAGAAAAAGATTGGCCAGCCTTCACTTATTACATTTCATATTACAAAATTTCAGAAATTATTTTTTCTTTTGTATTAGACAATAGAAATCTGCTAAACAGGTTTGTGTCTAGGGGTATAACGGTACATGTATTTGTACTGATTTCTTTTGGCTTTCGGGTTCAGTACACATGTACCGAATGCAATCCTTTTTACGTTCGAAACAAAGTTATAATCGGAGTTCCCTCAGGAGCGTATTAAGTGGAGAACCGCAAGTTTGTTTAGTCTCCACCTCGCACTATTTTTATTATTAAACTTGAAGTCATACATGGCAGGGGTATAAAAAATAGTTAGCGCAGTGTCACTGTGGCTACTCACTCTGTACTGGAAATAAGATTTGTTTTGAGCATGCATGAAAACAGTTAAGTAGATCATATTTTTTTGAATATTAAATATAAAACACACCAAATGGGTAACAAATGTAAACTATTTGAATAAAATAAAATAAATGGAAAAATTTTATAAATCAATTTATTTTGTACCAATTGAATTGATTAATTAATTTAATCAAATAGTTTAGCATTAATTTCATCATTTTGTTTTTATAAAATATATAATTTTTAATATTAAACCAAGCAGGCATTTTATTTTATTTATTTATTTTAAATGTTCAAATGTTTATCACAAATGTTATAATAATAAAAAACTGCATAAATAAAAAAATGGCAAGCAATTTTATGTCATGCAATTTCTTCCCCCTAACCTTAATGAAATTGAACCAAAACGTGACTGAAAAACCGAGGTACGTACCGAACCGTGAATTTTGTGTACCGTTAAACCCCTATTTGTGTCTGCCTCTAATTATTACTGTGGCATCGAAGTTCCAAGCCGCTACAGTGATGATTGCTTCATTTTGACAGCAGACCCATTTGCTTCAGCCTGGATTTGTCAAGCAGGAACGATGTATTCAGTAATTTAGTAAAGCAGTAAAGTTGTCTAGGTACTAAAGCGTGGAAATTTTATTTTTATAGACCTTTACATACAATATTTCCTACATTGGATGTTTTTGCATTCCTGCTAACTGAAATTTTCACACATTTGAATGCACAATCTGGCATTTAGTGAGGTAGAACATAAACACTGAAAGCTCTAAACATTTTCTGTTATGCTAGCTTCACATTATCCCTTACTTTTCTTTTTTTCTTTTTTATTATTAAATAGAGAAAAAAAACAAACATTTAAAACACATTGAAACTGACATGTTTTGGTAAGATTTAGCAATGTAAGCTGTTTGGCAATAAAAGGAATGATGTCATTTAAATATATTTAATAAATATTGTTTGATACTTACATCAATATTTTTCTGTAAAAGATGTTCAATTGCAGTACATGTATACAAATAACATTTGCTTACTTATTGCCAGTCAGTCAGAACCTTTTTAATTTCAAAGTTTAAATGTATTATAATTGTTTCATTTAATTTATTAGCAATTTATAAACTGTATACTGAGAGAACAGGACTGGGGAAGAAACCAAGTATTGTTTGTCTGCCAGTTGTTATCCAAATATAATATATTTTAGGAGGTTGCTGCATGATGTAATCATTATGTAATCAAAAGAGCATCAGCCAAAGCACAAACCTTTAACTTGTACTTGCTTTGTCACCAAATAGGAGTTACATTTTTAAATCTTACTGCAAAAGCTGACTTTTTCATGCATTAATATTTTAATGCAATTATATCATGTTACTCAAGCATGTTGAATTTATATATTATTTTATCCATTTTCTTTAAAAACAGGTGCACAAGAACCATGTTACTGTTTAAACACAGTATGTAGTTTTGGATTGAATTATTGTTTTAAGCTTCAAATCATCAAAACCGGCCGAGGTGTCATGGTATGTGTGTTAATTGGCAGGTGGTCGGAGGCTCCCAGGGATCTCAGGTAAAGCTGTCTGACGGATCAGTGAAGACAGTGACTGCTGCACACCTGTCAAAACCAGGCAGTACAACTTTGAGGATGACTGGGGGGATCATCACAGCCACTACTTCAAGTTCACCTGCTGCTACCGCCAGTTCCCAGCAGGTAAAATACACATTGGCACATGGCTATGTTACTGTATTTCTGCTGTTTATTCTTAGCATTCATAAAACTCTCAAATCTTTTATCTGGGTTTTTAAACACGTGTAGTGTAATGCGTTTATTCATTCCTCTCACTCTTTCTCCTGTGTTTCACCCTCCAGTCAGCAGAGGGAGCCGTAGTGTCCTCTTCTTCCTCAGGTACTAAAGCAGCTGCACCGCAGTCTGTACTGATGGCAGCCAATCAGGCTGCAGTAATCAGTGCTGCCAAGAGTGCTAGCTCAGCAGCTAGCCTTTCGAAAAACACCGGCGCCGTTGTAACAATGTCTAAAAACATCAACATGCCGCTCATTAGCCTGTCAAAGGGGGCAGGGACAGCGGTCATGAGCGTGCCCAAGAGCGCCAGTCCCTCATTGGTCAGTGCTGCATCTCTAGTGGGAGGAGCTACCGTCAGTGGGAAAACGGCGACTACAATTTCAGGTGTCTGATTTTTGTTTCAGAATCATATATTTTGCACAGGTAACTGAAGTTCCGATTATAATGAGGATGTTTGTGTTAGAAAGTGGAAGAAAAGTTTGAAAAAATTGAGTACAATGTTTACAATTATAGATTAGAGTTAAAACACAAATCATTTCGGTAGTAGAAAATCAAAAGAACTAGAATTGTAATTACAAAAATATTACAAATCTTACTTTAAATATAAAATCTTTTGGTTTTGATCTTTGATTACTGCTTAAAAAAAAGTAACTATAATTTGTGTGTGTGTGTGTGTGTGTGTGTGTGTGTGTTTTTGTATTTTAACAGGCATGTTAAAGCTACACTCTGGGCAGTCAGGCTCACAACAGACTGTACTGACGATTCCAGCTAACCAACTTAAGCAGCTCAGCATCAGCGGGGCCTCCACCGGTCTCCAGACCATTTTAATGCCTGTAGGAAAAGGTGACCCCATTTCCCTCACTTTCTGTAATGTGGGTGCTGTAACAATCCATGTGATATTTGCATGTAGAAAAGCTGAATGTTTAAACTGAAGGGGAAAAAAAATCAAGCATACAGAACAAATTCGGTCCACAACCAACAGGAGTGAACTGGAATTTTGTATGCCCTGACAGAGTTGAAATTGAGTTTGAAAGAAACGTGGGAAAGCTACAGTAACCTGTGTGCATAAACAGGCACGACATTTTGTAATGGGAGTGTGACTGTGCTAAGAATTAGCTAATCACATTCCACCTCTTAAAAATCGCACTGTATAAACAATAATAACTTTCAAAGATTATTTAATTTCATCAATATTCCATGGTGAACAGCTAACAATAACCTTGTCAATGTCTAATATTAATGGACATGACTACCGTATTTTCCGGACTATAAGCCGCTACTTTTTTCCCACGCTTTGAACCCCGCGGCTTAAACAATGAAGCGGCTAATTTATGGATTTTTTCTGGGTTTTTCCCGGTTTCACAAGCTTCAAGCCAAAAAGCTGAGCCCCATAACATTAGACCAATGAAATTGCTGAACGGGTTCAGGTGAACCAATGAAACTCTTTATATCAAATCAGATGCGCTTCCACTGAATCGGGCTGCACAACATCATAAATATGGATGAGGTTTAGACCTGCCTCTCACTCGGACTGTCAACCGGGCATGAAAAAACGCACTTCACCTGTGTTCTGAGCTGCACAGCATCAGGAGAAAAGCTTCACCGATGGTGATTTTTAAAAGCACGACGGTGCCAAAAGATAAACTCCCGAGAGAAATAGTTGTGAAAGGAAGGAGGAAGACGGTGAACAATGACTTTCTTGGTAGGCTACTGTTTAGATACAAGCCGTGTAACAGACACTGTCTTTCGTTAAAACCTGTGTAAAGTTCATTAGTTTAAATGTAGACACCTGCGGCTTATAGACAGGTGTTTATGTTCAAAATAAAAAATCTTTGTAAAATTCAATGGGTGCGGCGTATATTTGGGTGCGCTTAATAGTCCGGAAATTACGGTATATGTTTATCTACTTCTTTCACTACACATAAAATGACGACCTGCTCCATATCAATTTCTTTTTTTCTTTTTTTTTTCTTGGCATTACATTTCAGGTGGCTTATTAAGCCTTAGGCATTTGTTTGTATATTTCTGAAAGCATCTTCATATTTCTTTTTCTCTAACTTCGTACTTATATACAGTATCTTACAATAGTGAGTACACGCCTCACATTTCAGCAATCATTTTGTTATATTCTTTTCAAGGGACAATACTATAGGAATGAAACTTGGATATAATTTAGACAATGTGAAGCTTGTATAGCAGTATAGATTTACTGTTCAACTTGTCCAGGAGCATGAATTAATGGAACCATGTCCCATGAGTGGTGACAATATGGTCTGGGGCTGTATGAGTGATGCTGGTACTGCAGAGCTGCAGTTCATTGAGGAAAACATGGATTCCACCCGTGAGCACCTGTGGGGCATCTTTAAGCGGAAGGTGATGAAGCGCCATGTGTCTAACATCCAGAAATTCTGTGATGTCATTAAGAGGAACCCAGCAACAACCTGTGCAGCTCTGGTGATTTCCATGCCCAGGTGGATTAAGGCAGTGCTAGATAACAATGGTGCTCACACAAAATATTGACACTGGACACGGTTTTGAAATGTTCACTTAGGGTGTACTCACTTTTGTTGGCAACTAAAACTTTCTTTCGGCTTCTCCCGTTAGGGGTCGCCACAGCGGATCCTCCGCATGTTACTATTTAGACAATAATGGCTGTATGTTGAGTTATTTTCAGAGGACAGTAAATCTGTACTGCTAGACAAGCTGCACATTGACTTCTCTAAAATATATCCAAGTTTCATTTCTATAGTATTGATCCTTTAAAAGATATACTAAAATGGTTTGCATGGATGTGAGGGGTGTACTCACTTTTGTGACATATTGTATATTTTTCCAATCCCTTATCTACTCTCAGCTCTCTTCCTCTAGGTACACACTGATCTCTCTTTTTTTTTTTTTTTTTTTTTTTTTTTTCTTTGTTTTTTTTTAGGCAGTTTGGATTAATAGTAAGTGGATAAATCTCACTTTGACAGACAACAGTGTCAAAATGCGCAGTGTGAAGCCATCTTACATATTTTTATTCTCGAGAATTATACATACTACAAACTTCATTCTCTGCCCACCTTCACGCCAACAGCCAGTGATGGTTTGCAGATTTTTAAGCCCACACTCTGACCCTATACGGCTAGAAGCTGTTGTTAGAGTGATGTACGTGTATGTGTACGGCTGCGTTCTGAGAGTCTGCAGAATGCTCTCTCTTGTTTGGTGCATTTGCCTCCTTTAGTTATTTTTCTAAAGACAAAATATTTAGTCAGTGTATATTTTGGAGCAGAAACTTGTGTACTGTTTGTAGTGCTCCTATTGGTCTTCTCATTCAATGCCTTTATTGAATCCATTTTATTGCCTTCTCCTTCTCTCTCTCTCTCTCTCTCTCTCTCTCTCTCTCTCTCTCTCTCTCTCCCTCTCCCTCTCTCTCTCCCTCCCTCCCTATCCCTTACAGGCTGTAATTACAGCACAGATTGATTTGTTCCTCTGTCTAAAGGCAACATGATAGCCAGTTCCGATTCTATGTGTGGGAAAGGCACATGAAAATCCTAGTGTTAGAAGAGCTGTTTCCTGTAATGGCCCTCTCAGTTTCCATAGTGATGGGACATAATAGAGAGTAGAGAGACTATGTGGGGGCAAAGAGAGAAAACCGTATGTGTCATGTTTCTCAGACATGGATCCATTAGAAAGCTTTTAAATAACCATGACTTTTTAAAATCTACAAATTGTGTAGAAATCATTAAGAATTCCATCTTTGTATGTGCTGTGCAGTGGTGCAGTCTGGTTCTAAAGCTGCATCCAGTGCTCAGAGTGGCGTTTCTCCTTCTACCACCACACCTATAGCTCAAGGTGAGACACATAAGTACAGTACCCTGTAAATGAACATCAGAATGTGGATTTACAATACTTGTATGTATGTATGTATGTAGACTTACTAATGTTTTTATCCTTTCATTGTAATTTTCTTTTTGTGTGTGTGTGTGTGTGTGTGTGTGTGTGTGTAGTGAAGACAGAACCTGGGTTGTCCAGCTCCTGCACTACTCCAGTAACGCCCACGTCTACCCTTTTATCCCCTGTATCTACTCCCCTGCCCACAGCTACATCTGCTACTGTTAAAGTGGAACAAGGCACAGAGACCACGACACATGAACTCATTAAGTAAGAACGGTCACAAGATAAAAAGTCAATTTAATTAAACCCACAAGCCCACAGGGCAGCCAGCAACACACAAAAATCAAGAAAACATACACACTGATGCACTTTAACAATAAATATATTGCCCCAACACTCCACAAGTCAAATCAAAACAAATACCATCTATGAACCCACAGGAAATACATAATTCATTTATTGCAACAAAAGAAATAATCATTTGAGTGCTCCAGCTGCCCCGCCTCCTATGCCAGACATGTTCCTGGTCTGAGAAGCAAAAAGGAAGGAGACCCTGAACTTGACCAGTGCAAAAGCTGATTTTGTAATTTACAATAGGGTACTGTAAAAAATTGCCACCGTTGTCAGAAGTTAAATTGATTTGTAGCTTTTTTAGGCATCAGTGTTGCCCATGTGATCAAAAACTTTGTGTGTCGCAATCTCAAACAGAAGCCTAATTTGAAGTTGGCTGAATATCAAATGGCACTTATTGTGAGGAACTACCACAGCATCTATTTTTTTTTATTTTTTATACAAGTAACCTGATAAAACATTTTAGTGTTAAAGCAGCATCTTGAATAGAGCTGTAGATGACTGACCTAAGCACATAGGGCAGTATCAGCCTCATTAAATTGCCCATGCTGTGAATTAGTGTAGCGAGTGTGCAGAGAAACTGTCACACATGAGATCACATCAGTTCTGAAAGTACTGAGCACTGAGACATGCATTTCTATTGCCAGGGTCTACACATCACTAGCGCCGTTTGTGTAATGACCAGTCTTGCAGACGCTGTTTAATGTCATAATATCTAAATAGTAAACCAGCGATGCTGTAGCAACCAACATAAACAGTCTAGTGGCATGTACAGTTACACTCATCACAGTTAAGAGTACATTTTGATTGCTGTTGTTTATATTACATTTTAACAAGGCAAAGTTAATAATGATAATGAATTCTCTCTTTCTCTCGATCTCTTTCTCGTAGTACTGAACATATTGAAACCATGTTGCAACTATTAACGGCTGCATTGAAGAAATTTCCTTTGATTGTCGCAGAAAAAAGTGAGCCACTTCTCACCTACTTGCTTTATATTTAATCTCAAACTCACTTTTGGGGTTTTGGATTCATTTTTTTTTTTTATCCTGGCAAATTAAATTGTACTTATAATGTGTGTGCATGTTCTTAGCGGAAGATTCCCACCCATTCTGTGCTACCTCTGTGGAGCAATACTATTCCTGGAACATTGGAAAGCGCAGAGCTTCAGAGGTATTTTGTGTGTGTGTGTGTGTGTGTGTGTGTGTGTGTGTGTGTGTCCTCGAGAGAGGGAGTCTGAAGCTGAGAAAGAATTCACAGAATTCACACAGACATGACATTGCACTTTAATATGTCTCAGGTCAGCATAATGTCAAATCTGGTCTCACTCTTGCCTCCTCTCTTCTGTTGCATGTGTATGTGTAGCTCCAGAGAGCAGTAGCAGTGAAGCGTCTAGTTCAGGATATTTTAGACCGGAACCCACGACTGCAGGCCCTCAGCCCCCCCAAAACCAGGGAAGTGGTGCAGTGGTGCCGCCTCCGTGGTTACACACCCCCTGACCCTGAACCCCAGCGCATAGAGGAGGACTCAATAGAAGACATTCTCACACAGATAGACAGTGAGCCAGGTTTGTGTCCAAGTGCTTGTGCATGTGTGTTTGTATGTATACATAGTGGTGACCTGTAAAAACACCAAGATTTTGAGTGATCTGATATTTTTTTGATGCACGGTTGTGTAATTGATAAACTGATAGTAGGACACTTTTAGTTATTCTGGACATTTTTAAGCAACTAGCATATTTTTTAATAGTAATTAAATGCACTTGCCCAATTTTGTGATTAGCTAATGCAGTTCTGATCAACAATGCGAGAGAAATTTCCACTCCTAAAAAGCAGATCCACTTTTGCTTTCTCTAGCTCCCAATCACAGGTGGCTGAGGCAGGGTCATGATTTAAACTGAAGCTCTCACGACAGTAATCGTGACCGTAATGACAGTAATCACTATGCAAACGTTCAAAACATGTTATCTAACATTAATAACGGTCACGTACATTTGTACGGATGCAGCTTTCACCATTGCATACGTTCCTGTAGAAAAACATGACAAATCCTGCATTAGGGGAGGTGAAGAGGATCCCATTAACTGTAAATTTCATCAAGGAGCAACTTAACCCAGCACTCTCAATAAGAACATCTGGGCTGGACCAGTCTTCTCAGTGCGCACATTAAAGAAACTCATTAAATGTGTGCATTTATCCTGACTTTTGTTTATTAACTAATTACAGATCCCAGACCTTAAAAATGTCATGCAGTTGTACAGTCCAGTGCACATCTGTAAATCCACATCAACAGGGACCCGAATTCATCAGCAGGGCAAAATAAAGATGATGATGATCCACACAAGAACAGTTCGCCAATTACAACACTGTTTTTGTGTGCATGAAGATTGGATTGTGTTTGTGCCCAAAGGTTTTTTTTTATTGATTAGGCCCTCAATATTTAATCTTGCTACTAAATATATTATAAATTGGCCTATCACAACTATGTCTATTAAAAGATCATCTGACCTAACTATTTACTCACTGGCTGATTATTTCTGATTAGAAAATGAGAATAAAACAGGCTGTGCTCATAATATTAAGGGCAGAGCACACAGAAAGCATGTTTTTGATGGCAAGATGACAGAAATGTGCTTCTAATAAAGAGAGTGCTAAATCTTTGTGTGTGTTTGTTTGTAGAATGTCCGTCTACTTTGACAGATGGTGAGGAACTGTGTCAGCGTCTAGAGCAGTTGCAGAAGATTCTGAAGACTGAGCCAGAAGAGGAAGACACGGAGCCTGTCGACATCATTGCTGTTAAAGAGGTTCGCAGCCGGAGGGTCAAGGTCAAGCAGGAGCAGGAGGAGGCAGAGCAGGAGCCCAAATATTTCATGGGGTTGTGTCCCTCTTCACAGTTTATTAGAGACACAGCAGAGCAGGTTATTATCATTCAGACAGACACTTGATCAGTCTGTTGTTCTTACAGCTGTCTACAACAGAGACTTAATTTAGCTCTGCTAATAATCTAGACCTGTCTTTCACTCTATCACCTCTGTCTCTCTCAGATTGGTGTGAGTTTTCAGCCAGTTGAAGTGGAGAGGAACGTCTTTGCTCCAATAGTGGAAGCTATGATTCTGAAGGTATATATTTTTGGGACAAAAGCACTTTTCTGTCTTAGGCTCCGCCTTCATTTCAATCTTATGTTGTGTAATGCTGAGCGAGTGATGGAATAAGTCGATGAATTGCACTCGTCTTTATTCTACATCTGTTTCTGCAAGGAATTTGCAAGTTTATCATGTAATTTAAGAAGATATTTTTCCTAAATTAACTACATGTACTACTGAAATAGCATATGTAACCCTGTCTTGTGATCATGCTGATTTTGTCTTTATTTGTTTCTTGTTTGAATGGAATAAAAATAATTAACAAGCTACTTAATGATAGCAGATTTAAAAAGCACATCCACGTCTTCTCCAGAGCCATTCCAAATGTATTGTGATTACCACATAAATGCCATCGTGGTTCTGCTGCCTAATAATACTAGAAAACTAGACATAATACTAGAAAACCTTCTGAACAGTATTTAATATTAATAAATTAACTTGGGTTGTGCGTTTTTATTTCTGTTATTTATTTATTTTTTCTAGGCTACACAACAGTTTTCCAGCGAGGTCCTGAGGGAATCCCTAGCAAATGCCTATGGGAAGTCACCTCAAAACAGGTATGCCCACCCCTGCATACATCAAACAAAGAATCATTAAATGCATTATCTATTTAATATTAATATTCATTGTGTGTCCATTCTTAGTTTTCTACACATCTTTCTAAAAACATCTAAATAAATACAAATTATTTGAATCCTGTTCACAACATCAAAAGCTCTTAGCCTGTTGAGCTAGTCAAACAATTTTGAGAGTTCAGTCAGTATTTACAATTACTTTATATGTCCAAACGTGGACGTCTTAACCATCACTCGCATATTTGGCTCTTTCCCAAGTTGTTGCCACAAAGTTGAAAGCTCATAGTTGTATAGAATGTATTTGTATGATTTATTAGGATTTTCTTTTACTAGAACATTAGGCCCAAACATGTTCCATCATGACAATCCCCTGTGCACAAATTGAAGGTTATGAAGACATGTTTCACCAAAACTGGAGTTGGCCAGGAGTCCTCGCTTAACATCACTGCCTGAACTTACTAATGCCTCTGTTGAATTTGGCTTAATGGGCAAATCCCCACAGTAATGTTCTGAAATGTAGTGGAAGGTTTCCCATTGGAGGCTGATTAATCACCAAAGGGAGACCAAATCTGGAATGGGATGGTCAAACTATAAGATCATAAGGACAATTCTTTTGTTACTATGGAGTGAAGATATTTGGGTTAAAGATCAAAAGATAAATGAGACAATTCCTAATATTTTCATGTATATTTAAAAAATTAATAACTTACAATAGTTTGGCAGCTTTTGTTTGAGCCTGTGTATTTTTAAAGAGATCAGAAATATTGGAACATGTCACATGACATTTTTGTTGCCCAGGTATACTTAGATTGACTGTTCAAACAGTTAATAGTCGTGAATATCTACTTTTGTTTTGAAGTCTGGATTTCACGTGGAAGACTACAATTATTTTAAAGCAAAAGAAGAACCAAAAATGGGAATGGCTAGTACAACAATTTATAGAATGTCCTAAAAACCAAAAAACACAATTCTGTACAGATCAGCCAAAGGAAACAGCAGCAAGTCACAGAAATCTTGTGAGAGCTGTGAAGAAAAAAACAAAAAAAACCAGCCAGAATTCATAGATAATGGCGTCACAGTCCACCATTTAAAGAAGACTTTATGACTGAAATTCATGGGCCATACCACAAGATGCAAAACACTCATCAGCAACAAGAATTAAAATTCCAGATTGTAATTTCTAAACAAATGTAAAAAAACCAAGATTAACCTCTAACAAAGTTAGGAAAAGCCCAAAATGTAGAGATAGAAGGAATCTCGTCATGATCCAAAACATAAGAGCGATGCTGTACAAGCATGAGGTCATGTCAGGGGTCAGGATCAGGAATAATTTGCATGCTCTTAGATTCTGGATATGACATCAGCAAGTTATAGAAGCACATTTTGAGTAAATTTGAGGAAAAAGGATAGAAGTTACATTAAAGACATCATTGGTCTTAATTTTGTATTTTTCTTTCATTACAAGTTTTACTTTATTTCTCTACTATAAATTTAAATAACATTTTATTTGTATAGATTTTATTTGTCCATTTTAACAATGGCCATTGGTGGGATCCCAGTCTTGTTGCACATCTCTATTAGGTTTTGAGACAAACATGTGTTCAAAGTTTTGTCTGGAAAGAAATGTCTGTGTAAAGTAGAAGCTAACTGAGATAAGCATATTTGTTATTCAGGAAATGAGTATAAGGATGGGGCTAAGTACTTAGTCAGCATTTCTGTCTGATCTCATTCTCAGGAGGGCAGCTCATACAGCCTAGATTCTTGTACTTGTTCACACAGCTCTCTATCTCTGCCTCAGCCTCTCTCACACACATGTATACATCATCTGTCTGTTTTTCTTATCTCCCATATGCAACCAGAGTGTTAGCAAAGTCATCACGGTTTTATAAATCATTGCTACACTGGTTCAGCCAATGTATGGCATCCTGTAATTTATCATACACTGTATCACAAATTTATATGTGAAATTTACATCCCCTCCAACATTTAGCCCCAATCTGCTGTTAGAATTACCCAGATTCTTCTTGGAAAATGTTCCACTAGTTTTTCAAGTGTGTTTGTGGAGATCAAGTGGTCTTTTTTGTCATTTCAGCAATATACAGTACATTCAGTACACAATAAAATGAAACAGTTTTCTCCAGATGACACAGAGCACAAAACTAACTAGGACACTACATAAAATACCATGTGTGAAAACGGGTGCAAACTACACAATGAGACAATAGAACTAGTACAGTGCCTGTGTCGACCAGTAGATGGTTTGTGTTCATTCAGCTATCAGTGTAAGGTGAGGAGACCTGGGGTGCAGTAGGCATTTCATTTCATCCCATTTAAATTTTTTCAGTCTTTGACTGTTTGCTTTAAAAAAAAATAATAATAATTTGTAAATGTTTTATTATTGTGTAGTAGCATTGTGTAGGTAATGTGTTTTATTTATTTATTGTTCTGTGAGATTCTCCACTATTTTCTAGTGAAGATGAAGGCTTAAATTGTTGTAGTGTAGGTCACAACATGCTTCTTAGCACACCATCCAAAATACAAATTTGTTGTCAACTGTTTTTTATATTGAATTTTATTGATTTTTGTCAGTTAGTTTGCTGCTATTTGTTTAAGCCTAGATCAGAGTTCTGTAGTACAACCCCAAATCAGAAAAAGTTGGGACAGTATGGAAAACGCAAATAAAAAAAGAAAGTAGTGATTTCTAAATTTACTTTGACTTTTATTTCATTGCAGACAATATGAACACAAAATATTTCATGTTTTGTTTGGTCAACTTCATGTCATTTGTAAATATACATCCTTTCCTGTCATTCAGACCTGCAACACATTCCAAAAAAAGTTGGGACAGGAGCAATTTAGGGCTAGTAATGAGGTAAATTGGTTAAATAATGATGTGATTTGAAACAGGTGATGTCAACAGGTGATTGTTATTATGATTTGGTACAAAAGCAGCATCCAAGAAAGGTCTAGTCCTTTAGGAGCAAAGATGGGCCGAGGATCGCCAGGTTGCCAACAAATACGTGAGCAAATTATTGAAATGTTTAAAAGCAATGTTCCTCAAAGAAAGATAGGAAGAGATTTGGATATTTCACCTTCAACAGTGCATAACATGATTAAAAGATTCAAGGAATCTGGAGGAATTTCAGTGCGTAAAGGACAAGGGCGCAAGCCTAAGCTGAACAACCGTGATCTCCGATCCCTCAGGCGGCACTGCACCAAGAGTAGTCATTCATCTATAAGCGATATCACCACATGGGTTCAGGACTACTTTGGCAAACCTTTATCAAGTACCACAATACGTAGTTACATCCACAAATACCAGTTAAAACTGTACTGTGCCAAAAGGAAGCCCTATGTTAACAGTGTCCAGAAGCGCCGTCGACTTCTCTTGGCTCGGAGGCATCTGGGATGGACCATCACACAGTGGAAACGTGTATTGTGGTCAGATGAATCAGTAATTCAGGTATTTTTTTGGGAGGAATGGACGCCATGTGCTCCGGACCAAAGAAGAAAAGGATCATCCAGACTGTTACCAGCAACAAGTCCAAAAGCCAGGGTCTGTCATGGTATGGGGTTGTGTCAGTGCCCTTGGCAAAGGTAACTTGCACTTCTGTGATGGCACCATTAATGCTGAAAAGTACATAGAGATTTTGGAGCACAATATGTTGCCTTCAAGAAGACATCTTTTCCAGGGATGTCCTTGCATATTTCAACAAGACAATGCAAAACCACATTCTGCACACATTACAAAGTCCTGGCTGCGGAGGAAGAGGGTGAAATATAAAACATGAAATATTTTGTGTTCATATTGTCTGCAATGAAATACAAGTCAAAGTAAATTTAGAAATCACTACTTTCTTTTTTTATTTGCGTTTTCCATACTGTCCCAACTTTTTCTGATTTGGGTTTGTAGTATTAGGTGATTTAAATGCTAAAAAAAGAATATTTGAACACAGGCATTCTTGTATATTTGATGGAAGAGTTATGCTGCTGCATTAAGTCTTCTTCAGTACATCCCAAAGATTCTCAGTGGTGTAAAATGTGTAAGGTGTAAAATGTGGTGGCCAGTCCATGTGTGAAAATGTTGTCTCATGCTCTCTGATCCACTTTTTCACAATTTGAGAACTCTACTGATGGACAAACCATGCCATTGATGGAAAAGTCTTCAGTAATTATCCATATAGAAGGCTTTTACCTTTTTGCCTATTTATTGCCTATTTAATAGTTAAACTGAGGTGGTAAAATTTTCATTTTGCCCACGCAGTGTACACTGATCGGGCATAACATTATGACCACTGACAGGTGAAGTGAATAACACTGATTATCTCTTCATCATGGGACCTGTTAGTGGGTGGGATATATTAGGCAGCAAGTGAAGCAGGAAAAATGGGCAAGCGTAAGGATTTGAGTGAGTTTGATGAGGGCCAAATTGTGGAGATAACTAGAGGACTGGGTCAGGGCATCTCCAAAAACTGCAGCTCTTGTGAGGTTTCTTGGTCTGTACTGGTCAGTATCTATCAAAAGTTGTCCAAGGAAGGAAGAGTGGTGAACCGGTGACAGGGTCATGCCAAGGCTCATTTGTGCACGTGGGGAACGAAGGCTGGCCCGCGATGTTCGATCCAACAGACGAGCTACTGTATGGGTCAGGACTGTTTTGGCAGTAAAAGGGGGACCAACACAATATTAGGCAGGTGGTCATAATGTTATGCCTGATTAGTGTATATTTCAAATTTTCAGAGACGACTAAAATTCCTGTTTGTGTTTTAAAAGCCCTGTTATTTTGTGATTATATAACATGTTCCCAAAGAACATAAATCTTTATTTCTGTCTTTTTTTAATGGTTTGTTTCACTTTTTCTTTTCCCTTTATTTCCAGAGTTCCTAGAGAAATCACAGGCATGAATATACACCAGGCTGTCGGCTCGATACCCAGCTGTGATTTCCTTACTAACCGGTACAACTGCCTACCTTATTTTATTGTGCATTATGCTTATTTACAGCTTCTTGTGGAAAACCTGTTGTTTTCTTTTTTGTCTGTCAGTAGCTTGTAGTAATGTAGTTTTTTATTATTACAGCAGTCAGTGTTTTGCTGGTGCAGCACACCATTTTTATTTTTCCTTAACACTTTTATGTTTAGTTTGTTTATTTTTATAAACAGGGGGATAGTTTAAAGATAAATAATGTATTTTTCTCTTTGATTGCTAGGTACATGGGCTTCATGCTGAAGGATGGTGACCATGCAGACTGAAAGTGGAATTAGACTGCCAGAGCTACCACAATCAATTTGCATACACATGCACAGATTACAGGCATGCCTTCTGTACACATTCAGCAACACACAAGTGTGAAATGTAAGCAGGGGCACAAATTGTAAGGCAAGAAGCTGGTGTGTTGATGGTTTAAAATCGTAATTACAGTTAACACATGGACATGCTGTCAGGTTCATCAAGATCACATTTGTAGTGTCTGGACCTGTTCAAACCATCTTTCTCTGAGTTTCAGCCTGTAGTTTGGCTTTTATCAATATGTGAGCATCAGAGTTAGAACTATTGAATTTAACATCCACATCTCAGTACTGCACCTGATCTTGCGTGACTGTTTCTCTGCTCATCAGGCTGTTGGAGCTACACTAGCTTCTATATACAACAAGGGAAAACATTAAATTAGATATAAATTGTGTAGACTGAGTGGAAAAAGCAGAGGCACTTAATATACACTCTGTGGACCTTTTTATGTCTGTGTTCGTTATTCTCAACTAGTCATCATTTCACTGTTTTCTATACAAGCAGTTTTGGTGCAAGACTGGATAGTAGTAATACTAGTGATACAGAATGGTTATGTTGTAGTGTCACCGATATACTTAAGTATTTACTGGTCTTAACCTGTAGGTTACTGTTGTTTTAGGAGACCTGACAGTTAACCAGAAAATGTCAATAACACCTCATACAACTCATACTTTTCACTTGGTTTCATTCCATTTTCGTTAGCGTAAAGAGCCTTTTAATCTCAACTGTTAGTCATCATTAGGGTTAAACAGCTGACACAGTTGAGTGCACATTTGCATAACTTTAGGACAAAATGAAGAGGGAAAACTAAATATTGAAGTGGAAAAACATCACAGTTCAGAACTTTGCAGCTTTCTTTGTGAATGTGGTGATAAATATTTTGTAAGAACTTCTACCCACCTGCCTTTCGAACTACCTCCAATCTCTCGTATCTTCTTACAAGGTTAGTTTGGATTGTCTTAGTTGTAATATTTACCCCACCACCCTTCCTATTCTTTCTGTTTTACCTACGCGGGTTTGATTGGCCACTCTTTGCTTGTTCTTCTCGACACATCTTTTATAAACCCATGTCAGACACTGCCTTTTTCAGATCAGGTGTGTACACTGTGAGGTTCATGACACAATGTCGATTTATTGCCTTCGGTTCTTTTCAGGTTTTCCGTTGTCATGTTGCAGGACACATTCACTGAATTGTAGAACTTGTTGCACTCGACAATATCACTTTCTGCATTGTGATCAATGTAGAATTAATGAACCAGCAACGCGTCTGTCCAGTGTGTCTGTGTATTTGTAAAAGTAAATGTATGTCTAATTATTTGTTTGATTGGATGCCAAGGTTTGTTTGCTCTGTGATCGTTGTATACTTTTGTGTATGCACGCGCTCTGTGCACCAACACACTTCACTAAAGTCATTACCTGTTTAACCAATCCTAATGTATTGTAGACATGACCAATTATATTTTGCCTTGTAATGTAACTAAAATAATGACTATTCTTGTATTAAAACGGTAGACATGCCACTAAAGCACTGTATATTCTGCGTTATTTAGATACTGTGTAGTCTTTCTGCATCTCTGGTTGTGAGGGATGGTGGTGTTCATCAGATTTTCTTTTAACAAAGAAAGAGTATGATAGAGGCACCAAAATGGTTGCATGAGCGCACCTTACCAGGGTCTCGATCAAAATATACTGAAAGCTTTTATATGTTGTTGTTTTCAGGTATCTGGGGTCAATTGGTAACTAATATTCACTTACAGTTTATTTAATTTCATTCTAGTTTTCTTTATCAGGTTTTGTGTTTTCCAGGCTGTGGAGAATGAGCAGCTGTTAGAGTGAAGATTAAGGATACAAAGGCAGTGGCTATATTTTTCTTCTCTCAGTGTGTCAGTGCATTTACTACAAGAGTTATCTGGTAACACACTCACACGCATCTGCCATTTCTGTCTCTTTCTCACTGTCGTACCCACACTGTGTTTAATTAAGGCACAAATCTAGTCATATATTTCAGAGTTTATTTCAGAAGAGTACAGTCTCCACCTTTTTTTCAACTCCATCAAGAACTAATTAACAAAATAAATTAACATTGGTTCTGAAGTGCTCACTTGCTAAAACTACATTTAGATTTAATAAAGGATTTGCAGTTTGAAGGGATGAATTTCCCCAGTCAATAACTTCAAAAGGAGGTAAAGCTTAACTTATAAAACGTCTTTTTGAATAAATATGTTCTTTCCAGCCTAATTGCTACACTCAACACTCATACACACACACCTCACCAAAAAGCAGCCTGCAGTCAAACACCTAAAACAAAAAACAAAAATTATATTTTTTGAAACATGCATATTTGTGTTCCATTAGTATATGATCAGCATGATTTAATTCCTTCATACAGACACACTGTCTCTCCCTGTTACAGTGTCTAATTGAATTATTGACACCCGTAATAAAACCGAGCACAAAAAAAGATTTTACACAATAATGATCATACTATTTATCAAAAACGATTCTTACTAGAACTATATAAATATTTTCTTTTGGGGGAAAATAATGTGCGAAAATGATTGCAGGAATAGTCATTGCAGACATGGCAATTGAAAACGTACGTTATTAAGTGGAACAGCTGAAAAATCCCTTTGTCCTCCATTACCATTGGCAAAACCTAAAGAACTTTCAGTACAAACGTAACATTGTTGTTGACCTGCACAAATAAATACACAGAGAATACATAAGCATTTATAATAACTAAGCATAATTATTATTAAAGGAGACCAACCTCAGGCTTTTTAGCTGTGCAAAACATCAGAATGTTTTGAGTGACATAAAGGAATTGCATGCAGGTTTTAACCTGTTAAAAAACAATATAGTGCCGGATTTAATGATGTTTAAGGATGTGTCTTATGGCATGTAGTTCAACAGCTCTTGTGAACACTGATCATCATATTTCATCATTAAATCTGTTTGCCTCTCCCAGGAGCTGTTGTCTAGGCCATAGATGGGGCTTCTGATCTCAGCAAAAGGCAACCTAAAACTGGTTAAACACAAAATTAACCACCAAATCAGTGTTTTGGTCTCTGGATTTGAACCCTAATGAAAACCTGTGTTCCGAATTGAAGAGCAAAGTTGATGTGCATAATTCTAATAAGGAGTGTGGAGGAGTGATCCTCTACACACAAGTGCCTAAAACCTTGTTGAACATTACAGGGAGAGACTCTCCAGTGCAATCACTAAATAAGTATTAATTGTGCTGATCATGTGCTGTGATTTCGAATCACATTTTGTAGAAAATAATAAAAGCACTGCTTTCCACAAAAGGGTTGAAATCAATCTATGCGATGTGCTTGTATGCCTAAGCTCAAAATATACAGTTTGTTTTATTTTAATAGTAATTTCTTCTTTTGTTTTGATGTAGGATGCCAATAATATATCAAAACTTTAGAGTCTTGCATGGAACAGGTATCAATTTCAGAAATTCGTTCTTTTGCATAGATTTCACGCCAAGTATAATTAGCCCTACATTTCTCCATTGTTCCTACCCATGCAGCACTATGGAATGGTTTAGACAAATAGCCGAAGGTGTTTTATTACACCATCTGTCTCATTCTGAATTTCGCTAAAACTTTCGCAGCATTGCCGATTCAGCTTGTTGAAGGTCGTTGCTGCAGCTTTTGAAACGTTCCCTAAAAGCTCAGTGAGCCGTGTGCGCATTGTCTCAAACTGAAATCCTAAATCCATATTTGTTTTCTGGGTTAACTGGTCCACTGGGTCATATGTTGAAGATTCTTGATCCACTCTGGAACACAGCGGACGGGTTGGGAGACAACTTCGTCCTCACCAGCTGCTCCTGTAGGACAGAAACGAAAGGCATCAGCTAATTATTAACACAAATAATGACACACTCAGAACTGGACACTTTTTTGTTAAGTTACACAACAAATTAAAAGATTGAATTTATATCAATTTCTCACCTACCCTAATGCTTACCTACCACATACATCTCATTTGTACCTTATTTCATAAGTTTGGCCTGGTTAAAGCATCTCTATTTCACTTAAGGTCATCTGTGAAACAGCTGCATATACACAATATGGCCAAAAATATGTGGACACTTGACCATCCCATCAATGAAAAATAAAACAATTAAAAAGTTTTCTCCCAAACTCTTGCCACAGTTTTTTTAAATCACACAACCGTTTATTGTGTGTTGAAAATGCTGTAGCATTAACCTTCACTGTCATTGGAACAAAGAGGTCTGAAAGACTTCAAGGATGCCCCTGTGCACAAATCAAGCTTCATAAAGATGCCAAGGCTGGTATGGAGGAACTTCAGCAGCCTGCACAGAGCCCTACGTCATTCAACAATTTTGGGATCAAATCAAATCAAATTTTATTTGTCACATACATACAGAGTACGACATGCAGTGAAATGCTTTTTATGACTGTCCGACATTTAAGCATAAAAGGAATAGATTTAAGGATAAAAATAAAAACAAAAAAAAAGGTCAAATCTTAAATTAGAGCACTACCTAGCTCAAATGACACCAGTGGCCAACCTCATTAAATCCTTCTCAGAAGAGTGAATGCTGTTACAGCAGCAGAAGGGAGCAACATTTATTTACTTTTGATCATGTACTGTATTGATGTTGGCTACTTTTAAACTAGGGACTACTGGTTTGTGAGCTCACATCAGGATGTAGGTCTTTCGAGAAAAACGTTACTTTCAATAAGTATCTGTCATAAATGTATGTATATAAATGTAACAGTCAAAAGCAATTTCATTATATGATCAAATTTTTCTAGAAATCTATATGAAATAATTTTAGCTAAACAAAATATATTTTAATAAATATTACTGATTAACTAAAATATCATGATATATATAACCAGCTGCACACATGCACTTTATGTGGCGAGGATCTTAGTTCTCGGCCCTGTGTTTTTCTGTTCTGTGACTGTTGTTTTATGTTGTTTTATGTAGCACCTGGGTTCAGGAGGAACGTTGTTTCATTTCACTGTGTACTGCATCAGCTATATATGGTTGAAATGACAATAAAAGCTTCTTGACTTGACTTGATGATTATTGCATATTCTAAATAAAACACTGCCTATTCTGTTCTTTAAAACAGTAGTGATTTAAGCAAAATGAAACGCCATAATAAAATAAACTGAAAAGTTTAAGTCTGGAAAATTCCCACAATGCACCCCAAAAAGGGACTAATGATTACTTTGTTTCCTTACTGAAAAAAACATATTATTTTAAAGCCTCTGAGCTCCCAAAAAAAAAAGTAGATAAATGCTTAGCCAACTTTGTCTAAAAATGTAGCTTCTTATCGTTGTTCACAAACGATTACTTGTGTCAATGATTTGTAACATTCTTTCACACACTATATAACTTTGTTTTAAGTCTAATGGCTATTCATTGTTTAAAAGTACATATAAATGATGACGAATAGCTTGCAATTCTGTGTAAAGTTACACACATACAAACGATTTGTGATTAAGCTCAAATTTATAATACATTTTTTTTACAGTGACTGATGAGGACATTAGGAGGCTTTGCCTGTCTGTTGTTAGTAAATGCCATAGGAGACAATTTACAACATGAGTATGTAGCCATGCTGCAGGAAACAGTGTTTTACTGTGTAATTGCCTCATTACCTCATCTCTTTTAGAATCTGCCTCAGTCATTGCATTAGTACCTCACCATGTTATCGTGTTAAGCATACATTCACGTTAGCTACAGCAGCGAGTTTTATCAATAATCTTCGCAATGACGATATTAATTAGACGCCGTTTGACCCCGCAGAGCTTGACTGGGCCATTGAATACCTGAAATCAACATTCCGTTGCACTCTAGAAGATGTAGCTCCCCTTAAGACCAAAATTATCAGGGAGAAAAAAGATTTAACACCATTAATCATACTATACTGCTTGCTAGACTTGAGAACGTTGTTGGAATAAAGGGAACAGCTCTCTCCTGGATTAGCTCTTATTTAACTGTTCGCTATCAGTTTGTAGATGTAAATGGTGAGTTCTCCACAATCTCTGAGGTAAAGTTTGGTGTTCTGCAAGGATCTGTCTTAGGCCCACTGCTTTTCTCTTTATATATGCTGCCTCTGGGTGAAATTATACATAAACATGGTATTCGCTTACATTGCTATGCTGATGATACACAGCTGTATATTTCTGCAAAGCCAGACGAGAGAGATCAGCTTAAAAATGGATGCTTGATAATTTCCTCCTGCTCAACTGAGATAAGACGGAAGTACATTTACTAGGACCACATGCAGCTAGAAGTAAACTTTCCGATTACATCTATGGATGGTGTTACTATCTCAGTGTGTACAGCAGTCAAAAACCTTGGTGTGATTATTGACCCTAGTCTTTCCTTTAAGGCTCACGTGAATAATATTACCAGGATCGCCTTCTTTTACTTTAGAAATATTGCTCAAATTTGAAATATGATGTCGTTAAAGGATGCAGAAAAACTAGTTCATGCTTTTGTTACATCTAGATTAGACTACTGTAACGCTTTACTGTCTGGGTGTGCGAGTAAGTGCATAAATAAGCTTCAGTTAGTTCAGAATGCAGCAGCAAGAGTCCTCACTAGATCTACAAAATATGACCACATCACTCCTGTTTTAATCGGTCTACACTGCTCCCAATCAAATCTCGCATTGATTATAAAATACTACTACTGACGTATAAAGCACTTAACGGTCTCGCACCACAGTATCTGAGTGAACTTCTGTACCAGTATGATCCTCCATGCCTACTTAGATCAAAAGGTGCAGGCTATTTGTTGGTACCTCAAATAATAAAGTGAATGAATAATGGAGTTTTTCCTTGCCACAGTCGCCACCGGCTTGCTCATCAGGGACAAACTTACACTTGTAAAGAACATATTCATTTTTTGTCACCACATTATCTGTGTAAAGCTGCTTTAAGACAATTTTCGTTGTTAAAAGCGCTATACAAATAAAAATCAATTGAATTGAATGTACCACAGTGAACTTTCCAAGCATTCTCAACCAGGGCCAATACCACACAGTGTGGCAGTAATGCCTGCCACATATTAAAGTTAAAACTTTGGACCAGAACATGGACCAGCGCCATCTTAAATCAGTGGCCTCATCACATCTCGCACTGCACCACGCTGTCTGAGATCCTCCAGCACTGCTTGACTGGTACCACCTTCTCTCAGAATGAGAGGTAAGTACACTTCAAGGCTCTTCTCTGTTCTGGCACCGAGGTGGTGGAATGAACTTCCCCTAGATGTCCGTACAGCAGAGTCCCTGACTATCTTCAAGCGACGACTGAAGACCTACCTCTTCCTGAAATACTTAAATTAGCACTTTCCAAGTTTGTAGAATTCAAGGGTTATATTTATATTAAGTTTGTAATCTTGCGTACAAGTGTAGATTTATTCATTACTAGAGACTCAAAGCACTTTTGTACGTCGCTCTGGAAAAGGGCGTCTGCTAAATGCCGCAAATGTAAATGTAAATGTTAAAAACCCTTGTAAACTTAATGCATCTAACCTCACATTGATAAAATGTGTGTGTTTTAATGGTAGGGAATTCTTTCCTGTAACATCGCAATGCATGAAACGATGTAAAATGCATCCTAAAATGTCTGCTTTTGGGTGTTTTTTTTATTTTATTTTTTTTTTATTTTATAGTTTTTCTCAATTGCTTTGGAACGTTTTCTCAAATCATCCTTAATATTTGCAAACCAGTAAGTGCATTCTCAAAACAATGTGTACAAACAGCACAAAACATTAGATTTCTTGCAAAAGCCTGTATTTCACTCAAAATCCTTAGTAAATCTCTCAAAAGTAAGTATTTGTCAATGAACATCTCATTCCCACCTGAATAAAAAGTGTCTTTGTCATTGTTCACAAACAAGATCATCAAAATGGTTATTCATGTTGTCTGTATGACGTGCACAATTTCAGTATTTCTTGATATAAACCGCGGTTCAGATTACACTGACTGCAAATGCACAAAGTTAAATTTCTTCTGTATGGTACATATGAATATCAGCAGCACAAATGTATTTATTTGATTGCTTATTTGATTTATATTGATTGCAAGAGACCGGACAGAATTTACACTTTTGCTTTACTGTAATTGTGTCTGTTCATTTCTTGGTTGTTCATCCATTTTCAGAAATTGTAATTCTGTGTTTTGCTCTGTTGCCAAATGAAGATTCACAAGATTCACCTTTGACCTGTTTTAGGGAACTAGTTGATCATTGGTTGATCCAATGCCTTTTACCCGCCTTCATTAGTGACATTCAAGATTCATCTGCACAATTCATCAATTCAAGTCACATTTACAAAAAAAAAATGAATAGAAATTTAAGCTTGACAGATGATGACAACTGGTTTAACCATTTTTACATTCAATGACTTATGCAGTGAACTGATGCCGAGATGTTTTGGGGGTTAAGACTATTTAGGTGAAACTCGAATAATATATTTTGATCAGCACGACATAAACAACTGATAATGGAAACAGCAGACGCTTGTACACAATCGATTAAATTAATGTATTAAAGCATTTGCAATTTGATCAAAGCAACGAGAAATGTTTTTTTTATGATGTGCACAAATAACTAAATGATGTGGAGGTTGAACAAAGAGTTTTGAGAATTTAATTTTTGATCTGAGAAATGCAACTGCAAAGCAACTGAGAAAAACTGCAATACAGCAGGACCCTCTGCATTTGGCCACCACTGGAGAAATTGCTGCTTGCATGCATCTCAAAACATTTGCTTACAGCTGTCAGTTTAACTTATTATAATCCCTGTAGCAGTGGCTTGCCAAAATATACATGAGATATACACTCTCTGCAGAAGAAGTGATGAGCCTATTGTCGTTTTTGATGGATAGGTTACCTGTCGCTCTGATCAAGTCAAATGCAGTTAAACTGATTGCTCCATATTGAGAACGTGGTCATAATGTGTTCGATGAATAGAAAAAAGGTGAAGATGGGACTGTAGTATTTATAGCAAATATAATGTTTGATGGAAGGTATTCAGGTTACTCTCAGGTGGCTGGCATTTAGAAGATGTGAAATAGAATCCAAATTAGATATGCCTTTCATCTTACTGTAACCTGCATACAAATTAATTGTGTGTGTGTGTGTGTGTGTGTGTGTGTGTGTGTGTATGTGTGTGTGGCTGGCTGGCTGGCTGGCTGGCTGTAGTTAATGTTCCCTCTGGAAATAGCCATAACAGCAGAAAAATATCGAATCAGCCCTAGCCAGGTTTTTAAGACACTTTGAGCTGGAAGATGAATAGGCTGCAGGCTTAACGCACATCATGCACACCTGTTCCATGCACACTTTATGACAAATAGAAAATATATACAGTGGGGCAAAAAAGTATTTAGTCAGCCACCAATTGTGCAAGTTCTCCCACTTAAAAAGATGAGAGAGGCCTGTAATTTTCATCATAGGTACACTTCAACTATGAGAAACAAAATGAGGGGAAAAATATCCAGAAAATCACATTGTCTGATTTTTTAAGAATTTATTTGCAAATTATGGTGGAAAATAAGTATTTGGTCACCTACAAAAAAGCAAGATTTCTGATTTTCACAGACCTGTAACTTCTTTAAGAGGCTCCTCTGTCCTCCACTTGTTACCTGTATTAATGGCACCTGTTTGAACTCATTATCATTATAAAAGACACCTGTCCACAACCTCAAACAGTCAGACTCCAAACTCCACTATGGCCAAGACCAAAGAGCTGTCAAAGGACACCAGAAACAAAATTGTAGACCTGCACCAGGCTGAGAAGACTGAATCTGCAATAGGTAAGCAGCTTGGTGTGAAGAAATCAAGTGTGGGAGCAATTATTAGAAAATGGAAGACATACAAGACCACTGATAATCTCCCTCGATCTGGGGCTCCATGCAAGATCTCACCCCGTGGGGTCAAAATGATCACAAGAACGGTGAGCAAAAATCCCAGAACCAGAGAGCCGGGACCAAAGTAACAAAGGCTACCATCAGTAACACACTATGCTGCCAGGGACTCAAATCCTGCAGTGCCAGACGTGTCCCCCTGCTTAAGCCAGTACATGTCCAGGCCCGTCTGAAGTTTGCTAGAGAGCATTTGGATGATCCAGAAGAGGATTGGGAGAATGTCATATGGTCAGATGAAACCAAAATAGAACTTTTTGGTAAAAACTCAACTTGTCATGTTTGGAGGAGAAAGAATGCTGAGTTGCATCCAAAGAACACCATACCTATTGTGAAGCATGGGGGTGGAAACATCATGCTTTGGGGCTGTTTTTCTGCAAAGGGACCAGGACGACTGATCCGTGTAAAGGAAAGAATGAATGGGGCCATGTATCGTGAGATTTTGTGTGAAAGCCTCCATCCATCAGCAAGGGCATTGAAGATGAGACGTGGCTGGGTCTTTCAGCATGACAATGATCCCAAACACACCGCCCGGGCAATGAAGGAGTGGCTTCATAAGAAGCATTTCAAGGTCCTGGAATGGCCTAGCCAGTCTCCAGATCTCAACCCCATAGAAAATCTTTGGAGGGAGTTGAAAATCCGTGTTGCACAGCGACAGCCCCAAAACATCACTGCTCTAGAGGAGATCTGCATGGAGGAATGAGCCAAACTACCACAACAGTGTGTAAAAACCTTGTGGAGACTTACAGAAAAATGTTTGATCTCTGTCATTGCCAACAAAGGGTATATAACAAAGTATTGAGATAAACTTTTGTTATTTTGTTGTTATCATCTTTTGACAGTGGAAATGGACAGGCTCCAGTAAAGATGTTCACTACATCATGCATGTCCTCTGGCTATTCTTGACACCACATGACCCAGGGCACTTTAGTCATAGGACCATAATAACAATAACATTCATTTAGTGTCCTTAAGTAGAACTTCGACCTCTTTTGTGTAAAACAGGAATCAGAGATTCTGAAATACTTAAACCAGCAGACACCAACAACCATATTACAGATAAACTCACAGATAAACTCACAGAGATCTAATTTCTTACCATGCATGTTTTGTATTGACTTTAACAGTCCTCTCAAAAAAATTGAAACAGCAAGGACAAATTCTGTATTTTTTGGGGGGCTTTTTGCATTATATTTACATTTTAACAAAAGAGTATGAGTATGAGCTATAATAATAGATAAGAATTTCAGCTATTTCCTGATATTTCAATCAAGATGTGTTAAAGTTCATAGGACATTCTTGTTGCCAAATTGAGCCTTATTAGACTGCCTGACTGAACAATTAATAGCATAGAATGTCTACTCTTGATGTGAGCAATAAGTTTTACCTTTGAAGACAGCATATGTTGTGAAAAAGGATACACATCATGAACACTGTGAACATGTGAGCTGTCTGTGGGGAAAAAACAAGCCATTTTAAAACTAAAAAGGAAACTCGTAAAATATATTTTGGATGTTCAAAAAACAAATCAATAAATCATCCAAAACAAAAGTCAAACTAACAGCCGGACTTGGAACAGGTCAACCAAAAAAAAAAACGGTCAGAATTTCTGTTGTCTGTTACAACGTACTTTAATATTTCATGCAGAAATGCATTAATACACTTAGCTAAAGTTCAGCTGTGTCAAGATCACTTGAATGTTGAACTGGATTAAACTGGATTATTTGGGGCAGCATGGAAATGTCAGTGTCTCTACACTCTGTTATTCAGACAGGCCTGCAGGGCCAATTTCATATTGATCCAGCCTGCCCTTGGTAATTGTTAAACTAGGGCAACACAATATTTTCTCAGTGGTTATCATGGTATTGGTCTGTTTTATATTGTGGAGTTATTTTATTTATTTATTTTTTTTTTTATATATACCAGTGCAAGTTTGAATTATCAAATGTGATTGGTTAGAAGTCTATTGTTTACATATACCTGAATAGAACATTTGTATTTGTATGCTTTGATTTATTGCGTATGTGTTGATTTTAGTGTGTGTGTGTGTGTGTGTGTGTGTGTGTGTGTGTGTGTGTGT
>JAAIIK010000040.1:6180585-6192837 GCA_014706435.1 Silurus glanis
TTTTGCCTTCAGAACTGCCTTAATCCTTCGTGGCATAGATTCAACAAGGTACTGGAAACATTCCTCAGAGATTTTGGTCCATATTGACATGATAGCATCACGCAGTTGCTGCAGATTTGTCGGCTGCACATCCATGATGCGAATCTCCCGTTCCACCACATCCCAAAGGTGCTCTATTGGATTGAGGTCTGGTGACTGTGGAGGCCATTTGAGTACAGTGAACTCATTGTCATGTTCAAGAAACCAGTCTGAGATGATTCGCGCTTTATGACATGGCGTGTTATCCTGCTGGAAGTAGCCATCAGAAGATGGGTACACTGTGGTCATAAAGGGATGGACATGGTCAGCAACAATACTCAGGTAGGCTGTGGCATTGACACGATGCTCAATTGGTACTAATGGGCCCAAAGTGTGCCAAGAAAATATCCCCCACACCATTACACCACCACCACCAGCCTGAACCGTTGATACAAGGGAGGATGGATCCGTGCTTTCATGTTGTTGACACCAAATTCTGACCCTACCACCCGAATGTCGGAGCAGAAATTGAGATTTATCAGACCAGGCAACGTTTTTCCAATTTTCTATTGTATCATTTTGGTGAGCCTGTGCGAATTGTAGCCTCAGTTTCCTGTTCTTAGCTGTCAGGAGTGGCACCCGGTGTGGTCTTCTGCTGCTGTAGCCCATCCGCCTCAAGGTTCGACGTGTTGTGCGTTCAGAGATGCTCTTCTGCATACCTCGGTTGTAACGAGTAGTTATTTGAGTTACTGTTGCCTTTCTATCAGCTCGAACCAGTCTGGCCATTCTCCTCTGACCTCTGGCATCAACAAGGCATTTGCGCCCACAGAACTGCCGCTCACTGGATATTTTCTTTTTTTCGGACCATTCTCTGTAAACCCTATAGATGGTTGTGCATGGAAATCCCAGTAGATCAGCAATTTCTGAAATACTCAGACCAGCCCGTCTGGCACCAACAACCATGCCACGTTCAAAGTCACTTAAATCGCCTTTCTTCCCCATCCTGACGCTCGGTTTGAACTGCAGCAGATCGTCTTGACCATGTCTACATGCCGAAATGCATTGAGTTGCTGCCATGTGATGGGCTGATTAGAAATTTGCGTTAACGAGCAGTTGGACAGGTGTACCTAAAAGTGGCCGGTGAGTGTATATACTTTATATATAATGTGTGTGTGTGTACATACACATACACTCGATACACACTGGCCATTCTTCCTGAATAATTGTTTGTCCATTATAATCTTCTCTCCTACCATTACTGTAATTCTCTTTAATCCCTTGCCTAGATGGGAGTTGGCACATGCATCTATAATGCGTCTCTCAGCTGGCTAACATCTCACCCATGTGAGCAGATGGCACAGGGAGGAGAATGGCCCTGTTTGCTTTTAAATCTTTGGAATAACAAAAACAGTGAAATGTTATTTAGGAAAGAAAGAAATCCCCCTCTCTTCAGAGGTGCCCGAGAAAACAGACAGATGTTGACACACAATTCGCTTGTCAAAATAGTGAATGTTAGCAAGCACAAGCAATTCAGGCTGCATCTTATTTAATTTTAAGATTTTTCTACTGCCAATCAGTGTCTGATTAATTTATTCTAATACAGTAACTTAAACTCACTTTTATTTGTATAGCACTTTTAATAATGGATATTGCCCCAGAGTGGCTTTACCGAAATAAAGTTTAAAAAAAAATCATAATAATTGTATAAATTAGTCCCTATTAGTTTATCCCTAATGAGCAAGCCAGTGGTGGTAAAGAAAATCCCTTAGATGATATAAACTAGAAATGTTGAAATGAACCAGACTCAAATGGGAATCCATCCTCATCTGGGTGACACTAAATTCACATTCATTATGGTTCCATCATTGAAGTTCCCTGATGGCAACTGTAGTCATAAACCACTTCAGCAGACTTATTTACAATCCAAATCCATCCTCATGGTTCTTGAGTTTAACCCTCTATTGTAACCTCATTGAACTTTATGCTGTTCATTTGGTCTCCAATGGTATCAACAATATGCTTTAGTGGCACTAATTAGAACTTTATGCTGAGAGAATTCATGTACAAATGCTACATTTAGGATGAACTTTAGGTCTTTTCTTCACTTTTCTTCTGCATCATGAATCATAAAACTAGCAAGGAAAAAAGGTTTATCCACCAAATATTTCTGCTGAAGATTCCCTAATTGTTTAAAGAAAGAAATGGGTTATCAATGTTTGTCGATGGTTATCAATGTTATGTGAATGTATTAGGTTGTCTTACAAACCATAGATATTTGTAAATTACTGTAAATTACTGTTTATAGTCCTATATTTCATTCTATGTAACTTATGTAAATCATGCAAAAACTGTATATCCTGCACTTGCTGATATTGTACTCTGGTTAGACCCAACTGCATTTCGTTGCCTTGTACTTGTACATGTGTAATGACAATAAAGTTGAATCTAATCTAATCTAATCTAATCTAATCTAATCTAATATTTTCATTTTCTAAAAAACAGCACTTTTAGAGAACCAGCATAACATATTAAAAAGTGCTAAAGCAATAAAGGCTTGAACTATAGTTCACTTTTTGGAGCAAATAGCTGAATAATTGTACTGCAGCTGCAGTGTTACATGACATTTAACTTTATTTTCAAAAGATTGCAAAGCTGTAATCAGATACTGTTTAAGCAAACAGTTCTAAAGCAATACTACAGTTTTTAAATAATTAACTATGTAAAAAAAAAACTGTTTTTGAAATCATCCCACAAAACTACTTAACATCAAGAATCAACAATGCAGCTTTGAACAGTGATTATCTTTTTTTTGTTTAATTTATGCCCCAAACAGTTCTAGAACTATGAGGATATTTATGAAACGTGTGTGTGTGTGTGTGCATGTGACTTTATGTGAAGGCACTGTGTTGGGAACAACGCTGGTTTAAGATACTGGTAATGCTACATTTTATATTTACTCTGTGGCTTTTAAGTAGTTCCAACAAGTTCAAAAACTGTCCATTATACTGGTTATAAAACTCAAATTTACATAATGTATTTACACTGCAAGCAATCAGAGCTCAGCTCAGTACACATACTGAAAATAGTAATTTCAATATTGTAACTGTTTCTACTAAATGTAACTGTGTAAGGTTTCCTTTAAAATGTCTTCTGTTCATCACCCAAGAACCGGTGTGACGTTTAAAATATACCCGAGCTCGAGTTAATGCCTCTACCCAATTTATTTATAACTCACGTTTGCAATCCTTTGCAAACACACTTTATACTCTTCTTTTTATTTATCGGACTTTTTCCCATCACTCCCTTTTAAAAATGTATGTGAAACATAATGCATTGTGATAACTGAAAAATAATGAGCCAAACTTCCTGAGGTACTTTATAGTAATTATAATTCAAAATCAAGATAAATCAGACCATGCAACATGTATACCATCTTCAGCTGTCTAGTTTGTGTCCACTGTAGCTTCAGGTTCTTGTTCTTGGCTAACAGGAATGGACCCAGATATAGTCTTCTATAATTTTAGCAGTTCATCTCAAAATTGTAAATGTGTGCTGCTTTCTGAAATGCTCAGCATGTTTATAAAGAGTTACTGTAGAGTTCCTATAATTTCTACCCAATTTAGCCATTCTCCTCTGAAATTTTGCCTGAAGAACAGCTGTTATTTGATCCTTCCAGAAAATCAACAGTTTCTTAAACCAGAGCATCTTATACCAGAAACCACTATACCCTGTAGTGTTCAGTATTAAAAAAAATGCTCACATGAGCATTTACACAACAGGTGTGGTATCAAGGAAATCCCTTTTCTGTTACAGTTTAGTCATCAATTACAGCTTTCTCTAACCTTTGTCATTAGTGTAGTTCTGTGGGCATCAGCAAATGTTAACACATTTGATCATTTATAATTCATTGGCTTTCATCATCACACACATATACACAGAGAATATCAGAATTTCCAAAACAACAGTTAATCTAACAGGAATTGCCTAAAATGAAATATTTTGCAATAATATTTACACACAGCATTTTGCCATGCTGTAACACACACCTCAGCTCATTAATCTGCTGCATAATTAGCTGAGTAAGTGTGAAAGTGCAGGAAAAATATAAGGGCAGGGATTTCATGCACAAATCTAGGACAGTCACAGCGTGCCTTAATGAAGTGCTGCAACCAAGTGATCTAACTCAGAAAATAAGCTTGAGAATTAGATGAGGCTTTTCATTAGCAAGCACAAATATGTGTACTCCAACTCACCTCTGGTCTGGAACTGACCTCAGATTTGCCTGCCATGTCTGCGATGCTGGGCTGTGTACGTGTGGTCATGTCTGGCACACTGACATCAGCATGCCTGTGTGTGTCAGTACTAAAGGCAGCCTGGTAGCTGGTCTCAGGAGGAGGCTCACTGGATGCCATACCCAGGAATGTAGGCCTTTTCTGAATGGGCTTGGAAGGCAGCACCCCTGCCCATGGTCTGTACTCCTCTCTGAATCCAGACAGAAATGAAATATTCAGGATTAGAACAGGGGTTCCCTGGGTCTTTTATATTGATCCAGCCTGCCCTTGGTAATTGTTAAAATAGGGCAACACAATATATTTTCTCAGTGGTTATCACGATATTGGTCTGTTTTATAATGGTCTAACTTCCTTTGACATTTTAACAACAAATCCCAACATTTTTTCAATCAGTTTAGGACTTGAAAATTCGTCAATAAATAAATTGCCATATTTATTACCCACTGAGACAGATAGTATTATAAAACATGTACACAGATCAGCCATAACATTAAAACTGCCTGCCTAACATTCTGTAGTTTCCACTTGTGCTGCCAAAACAGTTCTTATCTGTCAACTTCTGAATGTGAGCTGTGCTATCTGTAACCAAGACTTTATTAACATGCCTGTAAGAGGCCAAAAATACTCATTTGGGCTGAGATCTGAGGATCAAGCCAACACCTTATTTTTTTTGTTATGGTTGAATTTTTTGTTATTTCCTCAAACAACCAATTGTTGCAATATAGTTAGGCCCATTATTCTACTGAAGGAGGTCATTGCCAGTAGGGAATACTGTTGCTATTAAAGCTTGCACTTGGTCTGCAGCAATTTCTAGGTAGGTGCTACCTGTCAAAATAGCATCCCCAGCAGAACATTGTCTCTGCCTGCTTGCTTTCTTTCCATAGTAATATTCTGGTGCCAAATCCTCTCTAAGTAAGTGGTCCACATGTGGCTGGTGTCTACATGATACACAGCAAGCTGTGATGCATTTTGGGCTCTGACACTAATCAACATTTTAATGGGAAGGGACCAGACAGGCTAACCTTTACACACCATGTACACGCTTGACCGTTTTTCCTGCTTCCAAAACAACTTCTAGAAATAACTGTTCACTTTGTTGCTACTCCTTGTCAGCTGCCATTACTTATCAGTGTTATCCCCATTATGTCTCTCTGGTTTTTTTATGACAGATCAGTGTATGTAACAAAATAAATGCGCTCCTCTGAATTTTAGCAGTGCCATTGTTCACATCAACTATTAGAACATTCAGAAAAAAATGTGATCTCAGAAAGGCTGGTTTGAGTATTTCTATTTTCTATTTCTATTTGTACTTCTATTTAAATTTTTACACAAAGAATAAAGAATGGCCAGACTGGTTCAAGCTTGCAGAAAGTCTACATCAGGGGTCACCAACCTTTTTGAAACTAAGAGCTACTTCTTGGGTAACGATTAATGTGATGGGCTACCAGTTTGATACACACTAGTCGAAATAACACACAAGTTCTGAAATAACAAATTTGCTCAATTTACCTTTAATTATATGTTATTATTAATAATTAATGATTTTCATCTAGTTCCCTGGTGGTCTAGTGGTTAGGATGTGGCGCTCTCACCGCTGCGGCCCGGGTTCGATCCCCGGTCAGGGAACCAACCCCAGCCACTTTAAGTGCCGGTCCCAAGCCCGGATAAATTGGGGAGGGTTGCGTTAGGAAGGGCATCCAGCGTAAAAACATGTGCCAAATCAAACATGCGGAGGATCCGCTGTGGCAACCCCTAACGGGAGAAGCCGAAAGAAAGTTTTATCTAGTCATCTATATTTTAATATTGTTATTTTCAAATTCACACCAATGCAAGTGTGATTTAAAAAAGAATAGCAACAAAATAAATTTGATGCAGCTCACTGGTAAGTGGCGCTATGGTGAGCTATTTTTTAGAAAAGGCCATGTTGGTGACCCCTGGTCTACAGTAACTCATATAAACACTCTATACAAATGTGATGAGTAGAAAAGCATCTCAGAATGCATATAATGTTGATGTTGAGATACAGTAGATGGCCTACAACAGCAGAAGACCATGTCAGTTTAATCTCAAGTACAGGTAAATCTCAGAACTAGACAAATTGAAGACTGGGAAGATGTGTATTGGTCTGATGAATTGCGAATTTTTGCTGAGTGTCAGATTTAGATGCCAAAAGCATGAATCCATGGAGCCAACCTGCCTTGTCTGAACAGTCCAGGCTGATGGGAGCGGTGTAATGGTGTGGGAAATATTTTCCTGGCAAACTTTGGGCCTGTTAATTCCAATTAATCATCACTTGAATTGCACAGTCTATTTAAGAATTGTTGCTGATCATGTGGATCTCTTAATGGCCTTAATTTACTTCTAACCTCCAGCATGATGATGCAACATGTCACAATGCAAGTCTCAAATTGGTTTCATGAACATGACAATGAGTCAATCACTGTATCAATAGCATGGTAAAATACCAGATTTGCAGAATGAAGATGCACCTAATAAATCATCAGGAAATGCATGATGTAATCATGTCTAATGGATCTAAATATCAAATGAATGTTCCAATTCAAGATAATTTGCTGTTTTGAGTGCAAACAGAGGCTTGCCCAGGTACCCAAACTCGGAATAGTGTTTCAAATAAAGTAAGGAAATAAGGAAAGTAGTCTGATTTCAAATGTTTTGTCAGTCAACATTAAAAAGCAGACCAAACTAATTTATGAGTATACCTGAAGCATTGGTAACCATTCAACTGAAAAAGCAAGCAGTAAAATAAAGCACTTAGTTGTTACGGTTGGCTTCCCGTGGGCTCACCACCTGCAGGAGGGACCGTAAGGGACGGTGCTGTGAGGATTGGGCAGCAGTCGAAGGCGGGGGCCCGCTTAGACTGCTGCCCCCGCGACCCGATTTACGGATAAGCGGGAGAAAATGAATGGATGAATGTTACGGTTGGATTCACTACATAATGTTTACCGTATATTTTTTATCAAAATTAAATATTTGCAAGGCATTTTTCCTGCTTGATAGCAAAAATATCTCCACAAATGTAATCTCATTTGAAGGCCATACAGCCCACCAATATTTGTAATTTTTTATGAGAACGGTCAAAAGCACGATTAGTATATCAGGATTGAAAAAAAAAACTTTATAATATGATGTCTCTGAGCTGCAATGCACTATATGAGCAATGTAAGAAACATGCTGGGTTCTGGCATTCATGCCTTTTAGACACATTATTGCAGTCCCAGTATACCGCAGACCCATCACAACATTATTTCCTACTCACTATGGCCTCTTATTAGAATAATGCTCTCTGCAAAACTGCAAAAACTGTTCTGTAAACTAGTACATGACCAAAAGACCAAGGTGTTGCAAATTTCCCAGATCTTCATCTAAATGAGCCATGTGGGGATGTGCTGGACAAACAACTCTGGTCCATTGAGGACCCAATTCCCAGCATGTCTATTGGGAATGGAGATGTGTAGAACATCAGGGAGAGCACTTACATTAAGCAGTGTGAAAATGATATTCTATTATTATGCATTATGCAGTTTGGAATGCAGCCTTGAATTCTATTTAAATAAGCACTCAGTGCTGAGACTAATGTGCAAGCTTCTTCTTCTTCTTCTTCTTCTTCTTCTTCTTCTTCTTCTTTCTCTTCTTCTGCAAGTAGCTGCAATAGCAATTGTTAGCAAAGAGGGTGAATCCAAAATCACAGGCTTTTCAAATGATAATTTAACAAGAAAAAAAGACTATATAGTGAAGTGTCTTATTGGGTTCTATTGAGTGTTTTTACTGGGGTGCTTTTGGTGTCACAGACTAACAATCAGAACATCACAATTCTGAAACAATGTAAAAAAAAAATCATTTAGGCTAAATAAATCCGTTATAAATAAATCACTCTCCGTTATATTAAGCAGAAGAGCTCATGTAGACGTGTTGGTTTGATTGGTACAGATTTATGGTCGAAATTGTAGACACGATGAGAGCAGCTGTGTGAAATGAACAGCTGGGAGACTTGAACCACATCAGCAGTAACATTAACCGGAAGGTGCGGTTTAATCGGCCGTTTTAACGAGCCGGTAGTGTTTACTGGGCATCTTACAGCTGTGTCTGAATTACTGTGCACTGATTAGATTTGGCGTCGTGTAGGTCAGTATCCATATGCCTCAGTGTGTCTGAAAGGCTTATAGGAGCTTCTTTCCTCGCATGTTTTATGATTTTGAAAAATTCCGGCACAGCTTAGTCTTCATCAGAGACTCATTTTAAGGCATTATTAAGGTTTCTGTGCCCTTTTTCATACCCCGGTACACGGGGTATGTACACGGGGTATTTTCATACACGGTTGATAAAGTGCATTACATAATGGCCCGCATTAGATTTTGCTATTCGCTTTTAAACCACTGCAATGCAACAGCCCTTGTCCAGGCGTCACTTCTACACCGGGTTTAGAAATACTTCTACACTGGTAGCACTCTTTAATAACCTGCTCATTTATTTCTCATTCCAAGCTCATTCCGGCCACCATCCACACACCGCATCTGTAGTCTGTTTCTACAGTGATGGACTGGTGTGAAGTCCAGTCTCTGTGTTACCTGTAAGAGCTCGTCTTAGCCGCTTCACTCAGCGCGTGTCTCCTTGTGCCCGCGCGCTCTTCTGCCCCTGCACGCGCATGGTGCTGCTTGACCGGGCTGGTTTTTTCCCCGACGCCGTTACTAATCCACGGAAAGTTGTCCTTTTTCGGAATGGGCCACGGTTTAAAGTCCTGTTTGTACTGGGTCACGCTGGGGAACGGCGCGTCCTCGCGCGTTGTGTAACTCGGCTCCGCGCGCCTGCGACTCACGCGGTTGCCTCCGGTTTCCTGCGCCGCGGGAGAGTCGCCGTGGTCCGGCGTGGTGCGATCGCGCTTCTGCGCTCGCTCAGCGGGAACGTTTCCCGTTACCGAGCGGATCTCCTTGTCGGTGATTTCCGAGTAGTTCTGGATGGTCAGTGGGACGGACAGGTCTGATTTGTCAAACTGGTTCCAGAACTGCGCCAGACAGCACACCCGAGTGATGCACGGCCACGCCATAGCGATCCGAGGAGAAGATGCAACTACAAGAAAGGACACAAACTACACTAAGGCGTGACACGGGAGGCGCTGGATCACATTCGTACCGGTCTAGTGCTCCTAATGAAGTGCTGATCTGCGCTGAGAGCAAAAGCGCGCACACTCCTGACGCTCGACACGTGCTCCCTGATCTCCAGGCCATGCAGAACAATCCATAACAAATCCGACACCAGGCCGAGGAGAGCCAAGATCCTGCTGTGGTACAAAACTGACTTTCACTTATTCTCTGCATCTTCATTAAGGCAGGAAATAATTACATCCTTCTGCTACATCATACTCTCATAGCTTTAGAGCTTTTTAACGACCAGAATAATCAGGGTTTATAAATGAATCAAATCATATGGAACACAAAGCAAAACAATAATTAAACACATTGCAAAGAATAGATAGTTAGAAAAGTTTTAACTACAATAACGACACAGGACTCTGAGTATCATAGACCCTGTGGGTAAAAAACAGGGGCGTGGCCAAACATGCGCTAATAAAATAATCACGTGAGCTCGATTAAACTTTTTCTCATCGCGCGTGCATTTATGCCAAGATCTCCCAATGATGAAGAATTTCAATGAAGATCGGCTCATGTTTCCCCTTGCCTATACACGGATTTCTTCCTTCTACAAGCTGGAGCGCATGCAGCTATGTAGAGCTGTAATATGCAGATAATTTAGATGGACCTTTCCATTTTGTCACGCATCTGCAGCAGCAAAAGATCTGGTGGAACTTCACTATACACACTATACACATCTACATTAATGACTGGAGTGTATACACTTGATGGCAACTTTATTAGGAACGCCTTTACATTCATGCACAAAATCACGTGTCGAAAATAGTTCAGGCCTATATTAACAAGTAGCCACTGGATGGGGAGTTAATGAGGATTTTTTTTATAACCTTTTTGACTTAGAATCTATAAACTATCAAAGATCTTTTATAATCATTATACAGCTACATATATAGACCTGAGCTCAAAACATATTTCTAGTTGCAATGACTGCCTGTAGAGGGAGACATTCACAACTAATCAAACATTACTGTTCAGTACCTAAAAAAAAGTCTCTCACAAAAGAATTCCTGTTGTAATTATTTCATTCTTCACTTGTTTGAAAGACTGTGTTCCCTTAAAGACAGTTTGCATAGGAACCAAAAACAAAAATATTTTGGATTACATCAATTTCCCCCACTACAAACCTTGTAGGTTCCCCCTGGTCTGCACATCCATTTCCCTACTATGATTCAACTAGTCAGATAATAAACAGCCTCTTCCTGCATGTAACTCAGTGTGAGGTGTGTTAGGTACCTGTGGATTATGTAAATTAATATTTCTTACTGTGAGTTTCAACCTCAGCCCTATACTGGTTATAAGAACAAACTAAAATACATGTATTCATAGGGAATTTATCTATGAATGTGTAGAATAGTATAGTTAATGGGTATTTACCAAAAATCAGAATAAAACAGAAAGCCCATTTAGTCACTTATAACTTTAATTCACTTGGGAAAATGTGACTATAGAATAAAAATTGTAGCACAGGGTGCAGCATGTAATAGTTGCAGTTACTGTCTGTGTGTTGTCTCATTCAGGGTCTTCAGCTTTCTCTAACATCCTAAAAACAAAGGTTGTGACTCTCATGCACCACTGACCAGTATAAAGGGATTATTGAAGCTTAATGAACAAAGAAAAAAAACACAATCAATACATTATAAATGAGGTCCATATGCACAGATTTCCAGTTCGTTTCTTAGTTTAGAAAAATGTATAAATTCTCATAGGTACATTTAAAATTATGTTGAATTTTTACTAGTATCCAATCCAGATTTATATGTCCTGTATTTTAAGTGTAAATATTTGGAGTATGTATTATATTAAGTGTAAATGGTGCTGATGAATAACAACAGAGTGCAGGTATAGTGGTTAGGACAGTCCCCATTCCTTCTTCCTCAGTTCCACTCTCCGGATTTTGCCACTCACTGTCTTAGGAAGCTGGTCCACAAACTCAATCTATCATCAAACAAAGATTTCAATCACAAAACAGACAAAACACCCTGCACACAACTGCATTTAATCAAAGTTCAAAATGCAGTGGTGCTACAAGACAAGTCAAGTGCAGGACTAAGCTAATTTACTTGTAGATCACACAAGGAGGTCACACACAAAGTGCTTCACAATCACAAAACAATATTGATATCAGGACAAAAGGCAAAACAAGGTATAAGCGAATAAATCATACAAAAACATGCACAATAAAAGATAAATATAAAAAAATAAGTGTGAAATGCAAACTGAGAGGATGCACTACAATGTAATAAGACAATAATTGCAATCCCTGATTTTCTCATTGACTTTGACTAAAACTTTAAAATGGATAAGGCTGGGTGGATCTCTGGTTTTCTGAAGGTTGATTTTAGCTCTAAGTAGCATAATAACTACATGCACCTCCCTGAATTTGGTCCTGCCTCCAATAGACCACCAGTGGCATCACTTTAAAAGTCATTCTGTAATATCCCAGAAGCCCATGAAAGGACTTTAGTGTGAGAGTGATACAGACTCTTCTCTTGCTCTTAGAACTTTTGCAGTAGTCACGTCACCCGTTTTAACTACAGATAAATACCATACAAACTGGTAGATCAGTGGCTACGGGTCTAAAGTACTATAAGGTTATCTGTTTACATACCAATTATGGCTGTTCACATTACAAGCGAACTGGAGTCAGTATGATGCACATTATGTTTATTTTTCCCTTAATTCAACTAACAGCTAATTATCAGGTCCGTCTTACTTGTGAGCTTTGGCAAAAAAAAAAAAAAAAAAAAAAAAAAAAAAAAAAAAAAAAAAAAAAA
>JAAIIK010000040.1:6200073-6214909 GCA_014706435.1 Silurus glanis
TGGGGACGCTGGAGCGACGCTGTGCTCCCCTGGGGACGCTGGAGCGATGCTGTGCTCCCCTGGGGATGCTGGCGCAGAGAGGAGCTCTCCTGGAAGCCAAGGAGCGGAACTGAGCTCGCCTGGAGACCCTGGAGCGGAGAGGAGCTCTGAGATGTGGCGTTGCATTCAGGGGAAACCTGTGAAGTGGCATCGCCTTCAGGGAGACTGGGGGGCGAGCCGTCGCCTTCGGTGGAGCCCGGGGGCAGCGGTTCGACTTCCCTTTCGCAGTCCTGGAGCTGAGTTGAGAGCTCTGGGGACCCCTTGGGTGAAAGGGGGCTCTCCTGGAAGCTCTGGGATGAGGTTGTGCTCTCCTGGAGACTCTGGAGTGAAGCTGTGCTCTCTGGGAAGCTCTGGGGCAAAGCTGTGCTCTCTGGGAAGCTCTGGAGCAGAGCTGTGTTCTCTGGGAAGCTCTGGAGCGCAGCAGAACCATCCCGGAGGGTCTGGAGCAGGGTGGAGATCTCCTGGAGGTCCTGGGGCGGATCGGAGCCATCCTGGAGGGCCTGAAGCAGGGTGGAGATCCCCTGGAGGACCTGGGGCGGAGCGGAGCTGTCCTGGAGGGCCTGGAGCAGGTTGGAGATCTCCTGGAAACTCTGGTGCAAAACGGCGCTCTCGGAAACGGGGGAGAGGTGATGGAGATCCGCCGTGATCATTCCGAGTTCCCTGGTGTGAAGCTGGATGAATCGGGCGTATGAGCCAAACTCGCCTCCAGTCGCGTCCCACAACTCACTGGCAAGAGAGAGGGTTTCTCCAGACAGCAGAGAGATATGGAACGCGATCTTCGCTCTTTCAGAGGGGTAGAAAGACGAGTGCGACTCCATATAGCCATCCACACTCCGTAAAAACACGCCCCACTCAGCCCTGTTGCCGGAGAAGCGAGCCGGGAACTCCGTGACGTCATCAGGGGGGCGTGGCGCTGCCGAGCACGGCCGAGAAATGGCTGCAAGTTTCCGGGTTTTCCCGGGGGCGGAGCTTGGCCGGCGCTTAATCACGGCCGAGCGAATCCGACCTTTTTTTTTTTTCTTCTGTACGGAAAAGTCTTCCTCCTTTTCTTTTGTGTCCCTTTCGGGGGTCCTTTATTCTGTCATGCGGAAACGGAGACGGAAGCCGAAGTAGAAGCAAAGAAATAAAGTTTTATTCAAAACAAAACACACAAATAAGGCGGAGCCAACACAAATACCCGCTGCGATATGAAATAATCCGGTGGTGCGCTCACAGCGCGGTCCACAACAGTTCAAAGTCTGCGGGTTAATCCAAATATCGGGATCCGGGAAAAAGGAAAGGTTAATCCCAGGTGTGTCCGGAACGAGACACTTTGGCCGGGTCGGAACCCGAGTCGAGAAGGTACAATCCACAGCGCGCCTGGAAAGAGGCGCGGGCTGCACGAAGAGAGAGAGAGAGAGAGAGAGAGAGAGAGAGAGAGAGAGAGAGAGAGAGACGGTACGTAGCGGGGGTGAGCCTACGCGAACACACGGTAAGAGCTAACCACACACGTACCAAAACGAACACACAGGAACACTGCCAGCATACATCCACCTTGGACCATGTATAAACACGCATGAACGCGCAATAAAGGACCACGAGTGTGTGTGCAGTGAGTGTTCATATAGGCGGTGTGATTAGCGTGTGATGAGAGTTAGGTGTGTGTGGTTAGTGCGACGGAGAGAAGCTCCTTGCGGGCGGGGTGCGCACGAGAGAAGGAGCGGGGCGTTCCCCGAAGCCCCGAGGTTTGACAGCCACTGAAGGGGGCGTGGCAGGGGGATCCCTGACAAATACATATCTAATTTATCAGATGACAATTTAAGATATGGCTAACAACTTAATAAACACTTTCTCAGTCAAAAGATATTTTGCAGAGCCAGACAAAAGAGGATTTTTTTTCCCCTGTCAAGACAGAACAGAAAGTAGATACCAAGTACTCAGTGAAGAGAGAGAACGGTCTTTCTGGTTTCACTCTGATAGCCAGATTTCCTTCTGTTCCCGGAGCAACAATAGTTCCTTCCTCATTTACAACCTACAGTCAACACATAGAACAAAATGTGTTAGAAATGAAATACAAATGTTAATCTAATTTAATAAATTCAAAAGTCACAAAGATTCAATAACAAAATCAAAATGATTAAACCTGTTTGTGCAAAGATTACATTTACCTGCACATCATAAGCTGGTGATGCTTTGCCAAAAGAGCCAGGTCTAATTTCCATACCTTTAAATGTGCCAGCAATTAAAACCTGATGAATTACCAAAAAAAAAGACATAATTGTATAGAATTAGGTCTAAATTAGCTATGCATTTGTGCTTTATGAAACTGAAGGATAGTATTCTTCTGTAGTTACTTTTATTACTGCTTACAGATCATTGAATAACATTTACAGCACAGGCACACACAAGTCTATGTTTATGTGCAAATTCTTTGGCGGTTCAGTATAAATGTTTCGAGCTTATACTGTTTTGGCTGACCTTCCTCACAATGTCCAGCTTTTCTTGAAAAGACCATCTTGCACATGTCCTTTTATCTGTGACCAAATCAATTTCTTCTCCTCTGTCAGCCGTTGTAGAATGAAAAAAAAAAGCTATTGAAAATGCTGACATGATTGGATGCCTTCTAGAGGGCCTCAGAGTGAGCAAGTCAAAATCTGATTAGTTAAAGCAACAGCTTCAAGCAACATGGATTGTAAGTTACAGGATGCCGTGGTGCTCACTGTGAAGGCTCAAGGCAGACAGATACCTTTGACCCCAGCAACACATGATGTGATGGCTGAAATCTGATTAGATAGAAACCGAAACTTACTCTGCTCCTTGTATCAACGCACACAAGAGAAACTGTATGAAATGAAGAGAATAGCCTTTTGGGGAATAATTGAATACAAATTCATGCTAAAAATTGTTAAAATATTTTGTGATTTTCTGTCAGTGATTCTTACAGAGTTTAGGCCAGGAGAGAAGACATTACTGGCCCCAAATGCCCACTTTAGGCATTTATTTAATATAATATTTATAAGCACATATTTGTCATGTACTCCCTGAGCAAACGGATGGCACAAATGAATCAAACCCTTTGAATGAGGTGTTTAGGTTTTCAGTTCAACAATCAGAATATTTTCAAATATATATTACATTACCGCAGGATCATTTAAGTTCAATAATTTGTTGAAAAAGGTGGTATGATTTCTTCAGCTGTACTTTGCATTTAGGTTTTGTTTATTGGTTTGTAAGTTTATTGGTTTGTGACAATGGAAGGGTTACTCATGCAGGCAAAGTAATGTGGGTGTGATATTAGTTATCATGTCATAATTAACACACATGCTGGGTGATACAGTGCAATGTACTAGTACTTATACAATGTATTTATAATTATATATTGCTTGCATAATGTACTGTTGCACCGTTAGGCTATTTTACCGGTTTAATATTGTATCAATTGTCAATTCACTGCACATAGTGTTACTGACCCTTCCCTCATTTACTCACAGTCTCAGTCTGGCCATATCCCTCGTAGATATCAAGGCCTGTGATCTCTCTCCATTTACTTATCACCTCAGGGTTAATGGGTTCTCCAGCACACAGGCAGTGCTCCAGAGCCTGAAATTGGAACCTCTCACACACATGGCAGTCTAATCAGTATCGTCTGGTTCTGGTCTCTGCTACACAGCACAAACTGGCAGTTCCAATTAGTTTAAATATGTTAAGTAATTAGGGTTATTCAAATCAAAACATGGTTTTATATTTGCCCTAATTGCATTAAAAAAGACAATCATTTGGCTATATTAATACAAACAAATTTCACTTAAAACATTCACTTAAAAAGGAAGTGATTCAATGGATGATTTAAAGAGAACCAGCCATGTCTTCTCTAATTTGTCAGATGGAAATTCCTTGCCTTGTGTATACAAACAACAGTCACATCCACCATTACAAGCACCGTACTATTACTGTTAACAAACCCCAACCTCAGCATTCTCCTACCGATTTACCCCATGTCCCTCCTCTGCACATGTCCAAACCATCTCAATCTCGCCTCCCTCAAATTCAAAACGTCCTACATGCGCTGTCCCTGTAATAAACTCATTTCTAATCCTGTCCATCCTCGTCACTCCCAATAAAAACCTCAACATCTTCAGCTTTGCCACTGTTAACAAATAATATAACTGGAAAAATTAAATAACAGTCAGTTGTAACAACTTTGGTTATAAACGATGCATGTGAATAACCAAAATAAGTATTTATGTTGTTTTCTTCCTAATATTTGGTTAAACTTGACTAAAATTCTTAATAACCTTGCCAATCCTATCAGGTAAGGATTATACTAGCATGTTTACAAAGGTAAAATAGCTCAGGTTTATGTCAACTCATGTCAGTGTGGTGTTTTATTTAGACATAAAGGACAAAGGCCACCTTTGAGCCTGACCAACAAACCACATTCACAACCTACTGAGATTGTATGGTGTGGGTATTGTTATTGGTGGATACGACTAATGATGACAAGACTGAGGTGAAATTTGTTGATGCATTACCTGGAAGGATCCTCGTGTACTAACATGCGATAAGCTGTTGGAGCAGTGCAGAAAGTACTGATGGGATACTGGCAGAGAGTCTAAAACACAAGTGCAAGTATAAATGGCTTTGGTTAAACTAGAATTTATTACAATACAGCAATAAAAAAAAATGTTAAAAATAAAGTAAAGAAGAAAAAAAAAGTGGGTTTGTTTAAGTTTCAAAGAAAAAACTGTTAAATTACCAAAAAAATCTATTTATTTTGTAACAATTTATTTAGTTATGATTTTTTATTTTTTTAGTAAATCTTTTGTACAAATGTCTCCTAAGAACATTAGATGTATACATACATACATATGTGCTTTTTTGAATAACCTAGTCCACATTCATTCCCCATTTGCTGTTATAATAACCGCCACTCTTCTGAGAAGATGTTCAGGTACTGAAGTAAATAGGAGGGCCTGGGGGGCAGTCAGTATTCCAATTTATACCAAAGGTGTTTAACAGGGATACGGTCAAAGCTCTGCAGCAGGCAAACTTAACATTTTCTGCTCCAACTCATGTAAACCAGAACCTTATGCGGTTGGCTTTGTGCACAGGGCATTATCATGCTGGAATAGGTTCAGGTCTCCTAGTTAAATTAAAGCAAATATTTAATGCTAGCCCATCCAAAGACGCTAACTTTGGATTAACAGTTAAGGGAGGAACCCTTAGGATAGGAATTTGAGAGTTGTGCTCTTGGAAATCTTCAGTGCAACATCCATATTTCTGTAGCTTTCCCCTGATATGTGCCTTTTAATAATCCGGTCTTTGAGCTCTTCAGGCAGTTCCTTTGAACTTGTCGTTGGGTTTTGCTCTAATATGCATTGTCAGCTGTGAGGCGCTCTGTAAAGAGATCTGTGCCTTCCTAAATCATTTTCAATCAATACACTTTTCCACAGGTAGGCTCCAATCATATGTAGGAGCATCTCAACAACTGGGAGGCATGTGAGCTCATTTTCAAATGTTAAAAGAGTCGTTTTTTGTTGTTAAAAAAGTCATGGCCAAAAATATCGACACCCTTGCAATTCTGTCAGAAACAAAATTGTAAGAAATAATTGTTTTTAAACATGTGATGCTCCTGTAACTTGTATTTAGACACACTTGTGGCAGGTAACAAGTGTGGCAATATAGTAATTATACTTGCAACAAGTTAAAATAGAGAAAGGTTCACTTAACCTTTGTTGTATTGTGTCACACTGAGCATGGAGAAAAAAGAAGTGTAAAGAGCTGTGGATTCGAGAGAAACAATTGTGGAAAAACATGGAAAATCTCAAGGCTACAAGTCCATCTCCAGAGATCTTTATGTTCCTGTGTCCACTGTGTGCAATATCATCAAGAGGTTTACAGACCATGACTGAAGAGCAAAATTTATGAAAAATTACAACACAAGATTGTTTGAATGGTGGATAAAGAGCTTCAATTAACTTCCAAACAAATTCAACTGATCTGCAGACTCAGGGTACAACAGTGTCAGCTCGCACTATCTGGCGCCATCTGAATGAAAAGAGACGCTATGGTAGGAGATCCAGGAGGACACCACTGCTGACACAAAGGCATAAAAAAGCAAGACTGGAGTTTGCCAAAGCCTATGTGCCAAAACCACAATCCTTTTGGGAGAACATACTGTGGACAGATGAGACAAAAGTAGAGCTTTTTGGTAAAGGGCATCATGGCACTGTTTACAGAAAAAGAAATGAGGCCAACAAAGAAAGAACACAGCCCCTACAGTCAAACATGGTGGAGATTCAAAGATGTTTTGTGGTTGGTCTGCTGCTTCTGGCACTGAATGCCTTGACAGTGTGAACGGTTTAATGAAATCTGTTGATTACCAAAGAATTTTGAGGCACAATGTAGTGGCCAGTGTCAGAAAGCTGCATCTCCACCAGAGGTCATGGCTCTTCCAGCAACACAATGACCCAAAACACACTTTAAAAAACACTCAGAAATGGTTGCAAACAAAGCGCTGGAGAGTTCTGAAATGGCCAGTAATGAGTCCAGATCTGAATCACATAGAACACCTGTGGAGAGATCTCAAAACAGCAATTGGTAGAAGAGGTCGTTTAAATCTGAATGACCTGGAGCAGTCTAGCAGTAAACAGGATAGGATGGTGATATAATAAATATTCAGATTTATTTTAAACACACCTTGAGGACAGTTTTAGAATCGAAGCGTGGCATATGGTGTGCAAACACACACGCTCCCTGAGTCCACGGAGCAAACACACTGCTCCATGCAGATTTAGCCCAGCCTGTATCCGAGGTGTTCCAAAACACATCACCATCAGTAAGATCTAACCAGTACCTGTTACAACACAACCATAAAATACAGACACACACAGAGTTCCAAATATAAACAGCATTCTTGTTACTGACAGCAAGATACGGTAATTATGTCTCTGCATAGTTTATTTTTTATTTTCTAACCTTCAGATCAAATACTTCAGTCAGAACATTAATGAACCAAGGTTCTTTGTTATTTTTTTCTTATTAATGCATCCTTTGGCATTTTTACCTTACAACACACTTACCTGCCATTGACGGTAAGACCCAGGCCGTAGCTACAATGGCTGTGAACTGTCATTTTGGGAGATCCAGTGGTTCCACTGGTGAAGAAGATGGTCATTGGTTCATCACTTCTCGTGTTCACACATACATGTTCTGCAGAAGCACTCCTGAAATTCATAAATATGCTGTTACTTTACAAGTCTCTAAGAGAGCATGTTTCAGCCTTTATTATCATATATTGGTTACATATTGTGTAATTCTTGTTAGAACTAATTAGTGTTAGGAATGCAGATGTTGTGTCATTAGTAGTGTGTACTAATTTATATTGTATATTGTAATAAAACAATAACCCATGAGAAGGCATGTATAACAGTGGTTTTATGACGGATTAATGGTGTTCTTTGACAATATGCAAAGCAAAAGAAATATAAAGGGAAAAAAAGATCTACGTTCTCACTTTATTAATGCTGCAAGGTTGCCCCATCCTGGTCGCTCTTTGTTGGAAAGCAGAAGTTTAGAGGTCAGTGTGGGACACTGTGGAGTCACAGCCTCTATTAGTGGTGCCATACTTTGATCTGTGATCAGACACTTTGCTTGGGAGACCTGCAAACGATGCAGGATGTCTCTGGCTGTATGCTGGGATGTTCCAGGGATCAGAACTGTACCTGTCAGAGGATAGACAGTGTATAAAGACATGAAAAATTAATTCCATATTTGAACTGAATACTTTTACAACACAGTCACAGGAGTGGAAAGTGGTCATAAAGGCACTCTATCTTATTCATTTGCTGTCAGAAGCTTTTACTGGTTATTTTTAACATATATAAATGTCAAAGCCATTCATTTCCATGAGCCGATCAATTTAACACATCTTGCCATCATGTCTTATTTTTGAAATTGTTAATTTGTTTTGACTTTTGAATGCATTTAAATGCAATGAAATAAAAATTATAAGTAAAAAGTTATAAGCTCAATGATAAATAACTGCTTTTTAAAAAAAAAAAAAAAGGATATAATTGAATGCTCATTTAAAACTTTATTAAGTAAACTTTTTAAGTAACTTTACTTTTTATTTTTTCAAAAAGAAAAACTTAATTATAAATACAATGGCAACATGTTCATAATAATCCAACACTGCAATGCAGACAGGTTGCTCTTTCTCTCTCTCTTTGCAGCTGGAAATGGTTTCACATCAACAGCCTGGGGATCCATGAAATTACAGAGTAACACAGGAGCTTTGAGGATGGATTTGGACTGTAGTTAATGTCATCAGTCTGCTACACTGACACAAGACTGCAGTTTGAATCTGATCACTATCACTGCACACTTCAAAAACATTTAACTGTAATAAATGAACATTCGGTGCAACCCAGATGGACCCAGAGGATGGGTTCCCTCGTGAGTCTGGTTCCTCTCAAGGTTTCTTCCTTATGCCACCTCAGGGAGTTTTTTCCTGCCACAATCGCCACTGGATTGTTTATCAAAGGCAAACTTATACTTATAAAAAAACAATCATTCTTTATTAACACATTATCTGTGTAAAGCTGCTTTGAGACAATGTTCATTGTTAAAAGTGCTCTACAAATAAAAATGAATTGCTTAACTTGTTAAGTAATTAAACTTTTGTTAGAGTTAAGATTGGCCTCACACTGGTTCTCTAAACTGGTTCTCCTATGTTGTCTGTTCAGTGTCTATAGGATCTTTACAGTGTGATGTATGTATGTAAGGTATACAGAAAGTCTTTGTCTGGGCTCACACGTCTCTGGTTACTATGTCTTCTTACCCAATCAGGAACAGTTTTAGCTTAGGATTTTTTCCAGTGTATATATACTTGTCTGTTATCTGCATTAACTCTTAAGAAGAACATTTGCACCATTCTGTGTGCTGTGTCATTCTTACCTGATCAGAAAAGGCACCACAGACATCGTAGAGTGTATGGTAGACTTTACCAAGAATTACGTTTTGTTTGGGCAGGATAAAAATCTAAAAATCTTAACTTTTATTGTTTTGCTTCATTGTGAAAACTGTTTTTAACAAATTTACAGCGCTGATTTTAGGAGATCACACAAGTGTCGGGAAGATGATTGTCAAGTAAGAACACAAATGTTTTGCTAATTGCTAAATTCTAATGCTAATTCCCATAAAGTAGTTGTAATAGTAGTAGTAGTAACAAGTAGTAACAAGCAAGTATTTTGCTTGAGGTCAGAAATGATCAGTGTTTATGGTTTCATGAAATTATACCTGTTACCTTTATTCACTGTAAATTCACTTAACTAGCTAACTAGCTACCCATGTGTTATTAAATTATGTTAGTTAACTATTTTTTTTTTTGCCTAATCTTTTACATTCATAGGCAACTGGAATCATAGGACTGGGCATGCAAAAATGTCCAATGTCTTGGTGCTCATCACCAGAGGTGGAAAGTAACAAATTACAAATACTTCGTTACTGTACTTAAGTAGATTTTTCTGGTATCAGTACTTTACTTCAGTATTTATTTTTCAGACAACATTTTACTTTCTCATTACATTTTTTACACAAATATATGTACTTTCTACGTCTTACATTTTTAAAACAGGCTTTAGTTTTACTTTAGTTTTATTCTATATGGTGACATTTATTTCTTCTAATTGTGTGCCATTTTCAGCACATCAATCCTTTCTTTACTCCAATATAAAAAATTTAAAAAACAGCACCGAAAAATAATTTTTAATCAATAAAAATTTGTTTTTACTGATGCGCCAAGTCTCAAATCAGCACCAAAATCCGCCATGATGTGCACATTTCACCTTCTAGGGGTCTTTTTTGATCGTACAGATAAGAGCAATACATCATACGAATCTGTGAAGGGTTTAATTTATTTGTATACACTCATAACAACAAAACGCTGTGCTTTTATAAAATAAAGTAAACAGATAGGGGGCGCTCTCGTGCCGTCTCTCTTCAAATTCATTTTAAAGGCACTAAATTTCATTAACGCTCTATCACTGAAGCGAGCATTTCTATTTGACCATTTTTATTAAAAATATAAATACATAAATAAATAACTAAATATAAAAGTGCCAAAATTAAAGATTTCAGTGCAACATATATTTATTCACGAGGTCCTTTCAGATATAAAATAAATAAATAAACTCTACCGAAAAATATTTATAATCAGTAAACATTTGTTTTACTGATGTACCAAGTCATGAATCAAACACCAAAATCTGCCAAAATCCACACAATTTACCCTTTGGGGGTCGACAAACGCGTTTGTGGCATTTTTCCTCATAATGCTGAAATGAACTTTTTTGATAAACATATTTCACCCGTTACACCGTGTGTAACGTGTCTTTCGTTAAAGCCTGTGTAAAGTACATTAGTGTAGACACAGAGTTACAGTTTCTCCGGTATCACCTCATTAACCGTTTGGTGTCCTGATGAATTATGTCATTTAAACCACCATACTTACTTGAAAACATTTACAAGAATATTTTGCTAAATTATGTTTAGTTTAGTTTCACTAATAATAAACATACATTTGCATAAATCATCTATATTTTCTATGTCCATGTTGCTTAGAGTATTAATAACAAAGTATTAATATATGATACGTTTAGAACAGATTGAAATGTGTGATTAAGTTGCGATTAAATATTTTAATCGATTTACAGCCCTAATATTATTATGATTATGACGTCCAGTTACCAGCGAGACACTAAAACAGGTATTAGTAATCAGTGTTGGGCAACGTTACTTTTAAAAGTAATGCATTACAATATTGAGTTACTCCCCAAAAAAGTAACTAATTACGTTACTTAGTTACTTTTTATGGAAAGTAATGAGTTATATTACTTTTGCGTTACTTGTATCTCTTTCACGCCTTACAGGTGTAACAGGTGTAATATAGATAATTGCCATTAAGAAATAAGTTACATTAGGGCAAAAGACATGTCTTAAACATTTAAAATGTTTAATAACTTCTTAGAGAACAATAAGATGATCGACTAACTTTTGACCACAAGGCTGAACACTTTCCAGTCGCACTTCTGTACACTGCTTTTCAATCTGCCTTCGCCGTCAGGAATGTAACTATCGTTCGTGTATATAAGGTTAAGGGTGTGGGCTGCACACCGGTGATGTGGAGGGAGAACATAGCTTTCGCTGTCATCTCGTAAAACATCGTGCAATTCCGTAAATATGACCTCGTCCTCGTCTACATCATTCTCTGCTTCATCATCAGCTTGAAACATTCTGAACGCTTTTACAAAAGTTCACGCTATTATCAGTGACCGTGGCAGTTTATCTTCCCACAAAGAGGAAATGAGCTGTGAATTTGCTCTCTCTCTCTCTCTCTCTCTCTCTATCTCCGCTGCGATGGCATCGTACATGTGTCTCCCACGGAAAACGTTTATTCTGAGCAGTCTATAGATCTGCAGTGGTGGAAAGTCGGCAAAAGTTTTCTATATTTCTGTCTCCATTTCCATATATGCAACATTGCATAATGTTACATATATTCAACATTATACACACACACACACACACACACACACATCTGTAGTGCTGTGCTTTGCATGCAGATGTTTTTTTTTTTTTGAAGTGGTATTTTTTGCAGTTGACAAGAGCTTTTCACCAACACATAATCTACACTTGCCCATTATTCCTTTCTCCTTTTCCTCGACTATTTAAAAATAATAAGAATGCTTCCATCACAGTAATGTAATGCCCTGGTTTGCCATCTCCGCTTCTGACCAGCTTCTGTTCCCGCTGCTCGCACGTATGAGTGCGCGATTCTAAGTGACTACGTTCATTTTAATTCAGTATTTATTTTTTTATGCAAAATTTAACTGAAAAGTAACTCGCATTACTTTTTTAAAAAAATAACTCAGATATTAGTGTGTAAATTTATAAAGTAACGCGCTACTTTACTCGTTATTTCAGAAAAGTAATATTATTACGTAACGCACGTTACTTGTAACGCGTTATCCCCAACACTGCTAGTAATGGCTAAGTTTTACTTAAGTACATGTCAAAGCCCAAACTTCTTCACTTTAACTTAAGTAAAAAAAAGTGTAGTCAGTACTTCAACTTTTACCCGAGTATTTTAAAACATGAGTATCTGTACTCCTACTTAAGTAAAGGATGTGTGTACTTTTGCCATCTCTTATGTAATCTGCATGAAAGTTAGAAGAGATACAGTTTCTCCGGTATCACCTTATTAACCGTCCGTGTGGAAACATAGCAAAGGTTCCGTTTGGTGTCCTGATGATTTACGTAATTTAAAACAAAATAATTACTTTAAAACATTTACAGGAATATTTTGTCTTTACGCTCTATGTTGACTTTGGTTTCACTAATAATAAACATACATTTGCATAAAGCATCACTATTTGTCCATGCCAATGTTGATTAGAGTATTAAAAACTTGAAAAGTATTTATTTAAGGTACATTTACAACAGATAAAAATGTGCATTTACCGTATTTTTCGGACTATAGCCGCTACTTTTTTCCCATGTTTTGAACCCCGCGGCTTAAACAACGAAACGGCTTATTTATGAATTTTTCCTGGGTTTTTCCCGGTTTCACAAACTTCAAGCCAAAAAACTGAACCCCATAACATTAGACCAATGAAATTTCCGAACGGAAACGAAAAAACGCACCTCACCTGTGTTCTGAGCTGCACGGCATCGGGAGAAAAAAAGTTTTTTTAAAACGCACAACGATGCCAAAAGATAAACTCGAGAAAGAAATAGTTGTGAAAGGAAGGAGGAAGACAGTGAACAATGACTTTCTTGGTCGGCTACTGTTTAGATACAAGCCGTTGTAGCGCGTTGAGTCTGGGTGAAGGGATAGCTCACTAACTCCAGTTGCAACAGAAATCATATAAGCACAGACAGGTTTCCAAAACTCATGCTTTTTTTTTTTTCTTGGCAACAGCGTTACGGGTTAGTCAAAGAAACTTAGAAATGAGCATCAGAAAATAATAAGGACATAATCCTCGTCTTGCACACAGGCATTAATACCGGAAAAAATGCAGTGCCAGACTGTTCCCAAAATACCGCTATGCTCCTAAAGGAAGCGCAACATATTTCACCCGTTACACCGTGCAACAGGCACTGTCTTTCGTTAAAGCCTGTGTAAAGTTAATTAATTTCAGTGTAGACACCTGCAGCTTATAGACAGGTGCGGCTTATTTATGTTCAAAATAAAAATATTTGTAAAATTCAGTGGGTGCGGCTTATATATGGGTGCGATTTATAGTCCGGAAATTACGGTAACTGTGAGTTAACTCACGGCAATCATGTGATTAATCGCGATCAATTGACAGCCCTAATATTATGACGTGAGGTCCAGTTACCAGCGTGACTCTAAAACAAGAGGTAGTAATGGCTACTTTTTACTTAAGTACATGTAAAAAGCCCAAACCTCCTTACTTTATCTTAAGTAAAAAAGTGTAGTGAGTGCTTCAACTTTTACCCGAGTATTTTAAAACATGAGTATCTGTACTTCTACTTAAGTGAAGGATGTGTGTACTTTTGCCACCTCTGCTCATCACTGTGTATTACTTTTTACTTATGTTAAAACTATAAAACACTATAAAATTAGAAACTTCAGCTTTAGAATGTAATCAAATGTTGTGGCAGTAGCTGAGAAAGTGATGATCAGCCTACAGCCATGAACATGAGTGTGATTACCTGTTCTGAGGCAGGCGATATTGACCAGCCACCACTCTGGGACTCTGGGCAGGACAAGAAGGACTCGATCTCCCCTTTTCAAATGGCATTCATCGAACAAAACATTAGCTAGCTGTTTGGAGTAGAAGCCCAGCTCTTCAAAACTCCATCTGATCTCTTCATTTCTATCATTAACCCACCATAGAGCAGGCTGAGACGACTTCCCACCAGCCTACAGAAAAGAAAAGATGGTTAACTTGCATTAATGTATAGCAGGAAAAGTGATACAGTAGGTAACATGTGCCAATAGAAATAACATGCACAACTATTAAAAGATTAGAACAGTGTAATTTCCAATATAATGGTTTTCCATGGTATTATTACTTTTATAAATATATATTAGTTTTTATTATTTTTGTGAAATTCAATGTAAAAAGGGGAGGATAAGATTCAATTGTAGAATTTATTAGCTTTCATCCAGCAGTGGAGGAATAAACAAATAAAATTAGCATATAAAAAATTAATAAATTAAAAGTCATAAATTAGGAAATGAAGCTTATTTTTGCATTTATTTACTTATTAATACAATATTCTCCTTCTATTTAATTCTGCCTTTCCATTTCATCATCCATCTAAAAACACTTGGTTCAGATTATTGTGCATTCTGTTTGCTTCTGTTTTTGCATTCCAAACTGTAATAAATGGGCATTTGGTTGGTTGGATGGTTTCTTTCTGAGTCTGGTTCCTCTCAAGGTTTCTTCCTCTTACCATTTCAGTGATAAACTTATAAGATAAACACATATTAACAGATTTTTATATTAGTAATATCTTAGAAATTATTTCTGTAAAGCCTTCCTTAGACAATGTCTATTGTTCAAATTATATTTAATTAGTTTACATTTATATTTTTGCTTCATGCACAAGCCCTAAACTGTGTAGATTGTGTAGTGTAATTTTATAGGTTTATAAATTTGTTTTGTTTCAAGTTTTTTTAATATATATATATATATATATATAAATATATAAATAAATTAATATACATTAAAATATATCTACATAATCTATTTTTTTTTTTTTTTTTTTTTGAATTATAAATATAATT
>JAAIIK010000040.1:6254486-6267379 GCA_014706435.1 Silurus glanis
CACACACACACACACACACACACACACACACACACACACACACACATGCAACAGTTTGCAAGATAGAATATTGTGTGTTTCCATTAAAATGCACATGAAGGCCCATAGCAGTTGTAGTAACAGTGGCAAATTAAAAAACTATTGTTAGAAATTTGGTTCACAGGTTAAAGGCAAGTGAAATATCCTATCCAGGTCACAGCTCAAACTAATTAATCCAATACCAAAGTGTTATATTTACATAAACCCACCTCAGTCACATTTATAAATTAAATTAGTATAAATGTACAGAAATGTGAAATGTTTTAAATTTCAATATACAACAGTCACTACTTATAAATGTCTAGGTACGCTACTAACATGACTGAAACCTGAAAGCAGTTATTTTCTTTTCAGGAAATTAAGTGATTATGACTATCAATGTGACATTATAAAGTGATGTCTGGCAGAGAACCACACCTTGTCTCTGGTCTCAAGCTGAGGAAGGCCAAGCTCCCATTACACATCATCCCAACATTCTACAGAGAGACCATTGAGAACATTTTGCGCAGCTACATCATTGTCTGGTTTGGTTTAAGTTCGCAACACAGTGAAAGTGAGGACGGCTGATAAGCTCATTGGGGTCTATCTTTCCTCAATTATGGACATTTACACCACACGCTGCATCCACAAAGCCTCCAGGATTGTGACTGATCACATACACCCATCACACACACTCCTCACTCTTCTGCAGTCAGGGAAAAGGTACATAAGCGTTCAGGCCCTCACGGCCCGTCTAAATGTCATACACGTGCACTTTAGGTGATGCCCCAGTTTTGTGTAGTTCTGTGTTTTTCGTTCATTTATGTTGTATAACGTAGCACCTTGGTCCAGGTTGTCTTATGTGGCATCTTGGTCTTAGTTTCCTATTGTGTGTTGATCCAACTTGATTTGGACTTGATCCTATTGTGGTGTTTTACATTCTTACTTCTGACTAGTGACATAGATGACCCTAGATCTCATGACTCTGAACAATAATTTACACGAATACATGTGATTGGTGCACGTGAAAGATCTGCTGCATGGTTCATATCAGGAAATCTAAAGTCACTGTACATATCAATCTCCAAACCCCAAATCGACTGAACAGCATTATGAATCACTTTGCCATCTTACAATCGGATCTAATCTGTCCAATAAGGCTGGGAGACTTTTATATTGAAACTTCTCACAGTGAGGCTAAATGGCGAGCACATGCTTACAGCCAGAGTGCATACTACAACAGTACTAAGTGAAATACCAGTACTAACTGGTAGCAGTAGTACCAGAACCAGTACTAACGTCAGAGTAGTATTTTGTTGCAGTACATTAGCGTGAGTTTCGTATTTGAGTCTTGAACACAGATCACTGATCACACCGTGGTGTTGATGTGTACATTTTGTAAATCACATGCCTCTTTGATGCCTCTCATCAGTTATTGTCAACCTGCTGCTAGTAGTATAAACACTTTGCCTGTTACAGAGGAGAAATATGGAGTATCTGCCGGAGTGTAATAAGAGATATAAAGACGTGGAGTACTGGAATGAACGCTACCAAAGCGAAGAGACGTTTGAGTGGTTCGGGGACTTCGCTAAATTCCACCATCTTCTGATCCAGCATGTGGGGAAAGAGGAAAACATCCTGATGTTGGGTATGTATTAATGAACCGGATTACTCTACATTTCTCTAATATAAATTGGAACCTACCGAATATGCAGTCTTAGTGCATCCCATGAGGACAGCAGAGGGCGCTGATGCAACGCTTTTGAATAAATCAGACAGGCGAGCAGTATTTGAGGATTATTATGTAAGCATGAGAATAAATGTAGGAGTTTTAAATCCACAAGGTTGACAATAAAAAATAAAGATGTGCTGTAGATCTGGTTCAGTTGGTGCAGCAATACATTAATACATTTCAGAAAATTTAGGAGAAATATCATTTGGATTCTTTGGTTTACAAAGAGATAAATATGACTCCCAAGTTCTTCTAAACTCATAGCACAACCTGGGCAAAGTGTACAAGTGTACGTAAACAGTCTCTGACAGTACCAATAGCAGCTTTCGCATTTGCCAGTAATTGAACATCTGCTTTTTATGATGATACGCTAGAATTTATTAACTCCACTGAACCGCTGAGAAGCAAACAACCAGCTTGTGTTAAAAAAATACAGCAGTGTTCCTCAAATATATCTAGCTACATCTGATTCCATCCATTACAGGCAGGTCAATTCCAGTTTTTAATATAATTTATACATTTATGGCACTTGGCAGATGTCCCATATCCAGAATGACTTACATTCATCTCATTCATACAACTAAGCAGCTATCAAGTTAAGGGCCTTGCTCAGGGGCCCAGGATGTCAGTTCGGTGTGGCTTGAATTCAAAGTCATGACTTTTGGATACAAAGTCCAGGGTCTTAATTACAAAGCTACCACTTCTTCATATATTGCATCAATATAGCCCAAAATGTCCTGCATCTATTACCATTTATACCAAAATGCTAGTGAATTCTTTAACCTGATTGGACAGAAGGTGTGGATTCATTTGATATAACAGAAGTGAACTTCTGGTTGGGTCACATCACACCTCTCTGGCTTTGATTATTTTATGATCGCACCCTTTAAAGTATTTAATTATGTAATTATATAAGTATTTGTATCTTTTTTTTTTTTTTTTTTTTATCATGTCAGTCTGCCTTTAAACAACAATTTAAACAAAAATGATTGATGAGCAAGTGTCTTCTTTTCTGATTTGCTGAATGTCTCTGAGCATGCTGAGCAAGCAATGCCAGAAGAGCTTCACCGAATATTACAAGAAGCTACATATAAGAGAATGAATTATATAGTGTTATTACTTTTGAAAACAATTTGGTAATTTAGGTCACCCTCCCCTTCATAGACCCTTATTTGCGTTCCAGTTAAGGTTTGATAATTCTTAGGGATGTGTGGCTGGAGGACACTGGGCTAAGATTAAGATTTGCTCCAACTCTCCGCATTTTAAGACTTGCCTCGAAATCTCCAGGTAATTTTGATGCTATAAACTCAATGTAGAGGGCAGTGTTTGTCTGACGACATCTCAATGCAGGTGCAGAGCTTCACCCTCTCTGCACCCTCTAGTCTTAGTGTTCTCCTGTAGCGTGTAAAGAGCGGGAATAAATGACAGTACTTGTGTTACCTTTTTTTCCTGTGCTTTAATGCAACATCTCTTCAGACAGCCACTACTGTCTTCCACACTGGTGCGAATACAAACTAAGCCTGAAATTCACAGCTCCCAAAGGTCATATGCAGCATCAGGATGAGTTCTTACTCATAATTTCGAAACAACACGATAACAGGCCACCATAGAGCCATGATTTTTATGACCGGTGACATTTGATTTGAGCTTTTCTCGGTTTATGCAGATCGACTATGATGCAATAAATCGACAACTGCGAATGTGGTTTAATTTGTTACTCACTAGTTAGATTTAGATGAATTTTGGTTGCTAGCATCACTACACATAAAGCAAAAAAAAACAAAGTTTAGTGATTAGTTAGAAAGTATGTGTAATGAATGCTTTAAAAAGCATTTTAAACATATTGATTTCATATTGAAGTTATTTCTATACTGCATATATACTACTGATTGAACTCTGGCCCTAAAGGTTTTTGTAGCATACCAGAAAAACTATATATAAAAAATATCTATTTATAATTGTCAGGTGCTTTGAGTTCTATTTAGTCATAATCTAGAAAATTGCAAGATTGTACCTGATGTTTTGGTGTTTGACAATCTTGTATTTATCAGGTTGAAGTGCTTGTGCAGCCTGGGTCTTAGCTTAAGGCCCCTCATTTACAATGTCATCTATTTACATGAGATTTTTTAAAAAACAATTCCACTTGGCGTTTGTGAGAACTAAATAGATGGAGAGATACTCAGTATGGAAATGATGTAGTCATTGGTACTTCTAGATGACTTAAAACTGTTGTCTGACAGTGTGTGCATTCATTATGAGGAGTATGTACCAGACTGCACCTGTTCACCTGCAGTAAAATATACACTGTTTAGTATACGTATGAAAAAATATGCTTGTTTTATAATCTCTTATGCGCACATGGAATTTCTGCACACATAACATTTAATTCTATCCCACCTCCAAACACACACACAGATCCAATCCAGCATACACACACACACACACACACACACACACACACACACACACACACACAATCCCACACAATCCCACACAAACTCACGCCACAGCTGTGCTCTCTCTGCCTATATGGAGATGCAAAGGGAGAGGGAGAGGAAAGCTCTCTTTAACACATACGCCTCCAGTGTACCCAGCCAACACACTTTAATAGAGAGAATGAGGGTGGAATGCAAAATCGTGAATTGTGAGCGTGAGCAGGCAGTAGAAGGGGAGACATGGAGAATATGACACAGAGAGAGGGAGAGAGAAAGAAAGAGAGCCTGTCACTGTGTCATTAGTGTCTCCCAGCGAGAATGCAAAAAAAAAAAAATCAGCATTAGACAGCTACATTAATGTTAGACAGTCATCAGTGAGATAAGTGTGGGAAATGAAAGTGAGAATAAAATAAAATAAACTAGAAGTAGATAATACAAGGAAATAAGAGCTGCTTTAATATAATCAGTGTTTAAAATTTGATTACAACAGCAGTTTTATATACTGTTTCATTCCACACACATTAACATCATTCAAGCTTGACATCGAGGCTTGTTTTGCCAGTTTGCACTGCATCATGCCATATAGATGCTTTTCACTGATTGTAGTTCAGCATTCGATACAAACTTCCCTGCTAAGCTTATGACCAAGCTTAATGTTTGAGGCTCAGACACCCACCTGAGCAATCAGATACTGGACTGACGCCCCAGGAAGTGAAGAATAGCAACTGCTTGCTGACACTAAAACACTGGCACCCCTCAAGGATGCATGCTTAGCACCCTTATATACTTCCTTTTCACACATGACTTTTCACCAAGTGCATATCTAATACCATCCTGAAATATGCTGATGATAATATCCTTTAAAACTCCATTATCAGTACGGACGAGATGGCCTACAGGGATAAGATCAGGGGGTTTTCACAGTGTGACTATGTCTTAGTATCAGCAAAACTAAGAGATGATGGTGAATTTTAGGAGGTTGCAGGAGGGAGAGCATGCTTCTTTATATGTTCAGTTGTGGGTAGAGTCAACAACTTCCTAGATGTGTACATAACCAGCAATCTGGACCTGAATTCCAGACACTGTACTGCCTAAGGAACCAAGAAACTTGGTTAGCACTGTAACATCCTCACAAACTTCTACCACTGAACTATTGGATGCATTAATGTCTGGTTTAACAGCCACATCGCCACCAGTGGCAGGGCCCTGTAGCGGGTGGTAGAGGCAGCTGAGTGAATCACAGTCAGGAAAGTACAGTAAGAAATTTAGAGGACTACTAGACATGTTGCCTGTGGCAGGTTCTAACTTTATTTTGGAGGATTGTAGTCATCCATCTCATAGCCTGTACCGGTAGACGGTATCGAAACCTACATACAGAGACGAACAGAAAGGAACATTGGGAAATAACTTTGTCAAGCTGCATGTTAAATGTTATCTGAAGCAGATTATCCTATCACTCGATCACTTTATTTTATCGCAAATCACTTCTCTTAAAGATGGCTTAATGTTAATTTACACTTATGTCCTTTTCTAGAGCAACTCACACATTTATACAAGTGAACAGTTGAAGGCCTTGCTCCAGGGCCCAACAGTCATAGCTTTTCAGTGTTAGGACTTGAACTCATGACCTTCCAGTTAGAAGTCCACGATCTTAACCACTAAGCTACTTCTACTTACTGTAATTTCCGGACTATAAAGCGCACCCTTATATAAGCCGCACCCACTGATTTTTACAAATATTTGTATTTTTTCAACATAAATAAGACGAAACTAATGAACTTTACACAGGCTTTACTGAAAGACAGTGTCTGTTACACGGTGTAACGGGTGAAATATGTTGTGGCTCCTTTGAGAGCAGAGCGGCATTTTGGGAACAGCGAGCTAGAGACGCCGCTGCTAGATGGCGAAGCGAAGCCAGAAAGCGAAGATTGTGACGAAAATTAAGATAAGCAAAGAAGAAAAAGTAAACATTTTAAAGTTTAGGGATACGTAGTGTACAGGAGTGATAGTAAAAAACGAGTTTTTTGCTATCACACACACACACACACACACACACACACACACACACACACACACACACACACCCACCAGCGTTTTCGTTAGCTCAAGTCGTCTCATCTCCAAGGAAAATACACTGAATAAACCCTTATTATATCTTTACATACTCTTTCTATTATGTTTTTATACAAGATTTGTTATTTAGAAATGTATTTTCCACTTTAATAACATGAAACATAAAAACGGGGTGTCATTTTGAGGGTTGGAACGGATTAATGCAATTTGAAGTATTTTCAATATGGAAAACTGATTTGATGTGCGAGCAAATTGAGATACGAGCTCGTCCAAGGAACGAATTAAACTCGTAGGTCAAGGTACCACTGTATTTCACTGGGGAGTTTATCTTTTGTCATCGTCGTGCGTTTAAAAATCAACACCGAAGCCATGCAGCTCAGAACACAGGTGAGGTTCACAAGTGAACACAACATGCAGTTTTTAAATGAAGGTTTTTATAAATCCAAAACAACATGACCCTGTGTGAAAAAGTGTTTGCCCCTAAACCTAATAACTGGTTGGGCCGCTCTTAGCAGCAACAACTGCAATCAAGCGTTTGCGATAACTTGCAATAAGTCTGTTATAGCGCTGTGGGGGGATTTTGGTCATCTATGCAGAATTGTTGTAATTCAGCCACATTTGAGGGTTTTCGAGCATGAACCGCCTTTTTAAGGTCCTGCCACAGCATCTCAATAGGATTCAGGTCAGGACTTTGACTAGGCCACTCCAAAGTCTTCATTTAGTTTTTCTTTAGCCATTCAGAGGTGGACTTGCTGGTGTGTTTTGGTTTATTGTCCTGCTGCAGAACCCGTTTGCATCAGCTTAAGGTCACGAACAGATGGCCGGACATTCTCCTTCAGGATTTTTTGGTAAACAGCAGAATTCATGGTTCTATTTATCACAGCAAGTCTTCCAGGTCCTGAAGCAACAAAACAGCCCCAGACCATCACACTACCACCACCATATTTTACTGTTGGTATAATGTTCTTTTTCTGAAATGTGGTGTTACTTTTACACCAGATGTAATGGGACACACACCTTCCAAAAAGTTCAACTTTTGTCTCGTCAGTCCACAGAGTATTTCTCCCCAAAAGTCTTGGGGATCATCAAGATGTTTTCTGGCAAAACTGAGACGAGCCTTTATGTTCTTTTTGCTCAGCAGCGGTTTTCGTCTTGAAACTCTGCCATGCAGACCATTTTTGCCCAGTCTCTTTCTTATGGTAAAGTCATGAACACTGAGCTTAACTGAGGCAAGTGAGGCCTGCAGTTCTTTGGATGTTGTTGTGGGGTCTTTTGTGACCTCTTGGATGAGTCGTCGCTGTGCTCTTGGGGTAATTTTGGACGGCCGGCCACTCCTGGGAAGGTTCTCCACTGTTCCATGTTTTTGCCATTTGTGAATAATGGCTCTCACTGTGGTTCACTGGCGTACCAAAGCTTTAGAAATGGCTTTATAACCTTTTCCAGACTGATAGATCTCAATTACTTTCTTTCTCCTTTGTTTCTGAATTTCTTTGCATCTTGGCATGATGTCTAGCTTTTGAGGATCTTTTGGTCTACTTCACTTTGTCAGGCAGGTCCTATTTAAGAGATTTCTTGATTGTGAACAGGTGTGGCAGTAATCAGGCCTGGGTGTGGCTAGAGAAATTGAACTCAGGTGTGATAAACCACAGTTTTTACAGGGGGGCAAACATTTTTTAACCCTCAATAATAAAAAAAACCTTCATTTACAAACTGCATGTTGTGTTCACTTGTGTTATCTTTTACTAATATATAAATTAGTTTGATGATCTGAAACATTAAAGTGTGACAAACATGCAAAAAAAAAAAAAAGAAATCTTTTTTCACACCACTGTATATGATCAAGCTTATATTTGTATGTGCTTTTTGAACATCCCATTCTATATTTCCACATTTTTCAATTTGCTGTTCTAATAAACTCTACTGAAAGGATGTTCAACTAGATTTTGTAATGTGCTTGTGGAGATTTGTGCTCATTCAGCCACAAGGGCATTAGTAATGTAAGGTTTTCAGTAGGGTTGAGGTCAGGTCTCTATAACAGACCACTCAAGATCTGTCACTCCAAACCATGTAAATTATATCTTCATGGAGCTCACTTTGTGCACAGGGGCACTGTCATGGGAGTGGAAGATGAAGTACACAAACCATATACTTGAGTTAAAGTAGAAATATCTTAGTGTAAGTCGTCTTCTTCTTCTTTCGGCTTCTTAGGGGTCGCCACAGCGGATCATCCGTCTCCATACCCCCCTGTCCTCTCCATCTGCCTCTTTCAACCCAACTACCTGCATGTCTTCCCTCACCACATCCATAAACCTCCTCCTTGGCCTTCCTCTTTTCCTCCTTCCTGGTGGCTCCATCCTCAGCATTCTCCTACCGATATACCCCATGTCCCTCCTCTGCACATGTCCAAACCATCTCAATCTCGCCTCCCTCACCGTGTTTCCAAAACATCCTACATGTGCTGTCCCTCTACAGAAGTATTTGCTTTCATATGTACTTAAGTTTACAAAGTATTCATTATGGCTATAATGTCCTATTATCATTCATCATCATCATTATCGAGTCACAAGACTCTCGCTTAATCAACTCAGTTGATCAACTAATCTATTAATAGAACTACTTCCAAAAAATTGTGCAAACAAGACGACAGGTGTCAGCAGTTTTTTCCCATTATTTATTACTCTCAAAATGTTATGCTTGCTGTTGAACTGATGCTAAACTGTATGTTTGTGCTAAGTAGATACCACCAAGCGGCAATCAAAAAGTTCAATCCTGAATGCGTTGCTCTACCCTGATTGATGGCTTGCTGTGTGCTTGACTCGTTAAGTTTTTATCCAAAAAGCTACTTAAGTACAGTAACAAAATACATTTGCTTCGTTACTGTCCACCACTGGGAACCACTGGGAAGTTTGATAGATCTTGAGCAATTGGAGCAAGCATGAGTGGAGCAAGGATTACCTGCAATATGTGTATTTTTGCAGAAATAATTACAGATGTGCTGCACAGGTCAAGTAGTCAAGCAAAACCTTTTGTTAGTAGGAATATTCTTCCTATGTAATAACTGTATCCACTGAATGTAGTCAACAGAAGTCACAAACATATCTATCTATTACCTGCAACTACTCACTAAAATGATCAAAGTGGTTAAAATAATATGGCACAGAAACCATGTTTATCCTTTTACAAGGCCCACAATAGTCTAGCTTTTAAACAAAACTAACCAAGAATTCCAAATTTTCCATTTGTATGACCAATTGCAACAATGAAAAAAGCTAGGCTAAACAAGAATATTGCATCCAGTGTTAGTTATTGTAATTGCAGTGGTGGGCCGTCAGGTCCAGCAAAGCCTTCTCTGTTGCCTAAACACTATCAGAAGCACTGACCTACATTTACAACCTAAATTCTAATATTTGTTCCATTAAATTATATTAATTTATTCCCAACAGTTTATTCTCTTCATTTTGTAGTGTTTCTCTTGGCTGCACTGCTTCTAGTACGTGTATGTGAATGTTAGATTTTTTGTCCAATCAGATTTCAGCCTCTATGTGCTGCCATATCAATCTAATCTGCCCAGGGCCTTCAAAGTCAGTACTGCTGGCGTTTTTATCTTAGTCTCTATAAGAATTAAATTTATTTCTTTTACCAATCAGATTTCAAATTGGCCTCACAGGGCCAGCTAGCTGGCCCAGAATAGTGTCAGCATTTTTCCGTCCTCCTGATTGGTTAGTCAGAGCACTCTGTTACAGCCCAGTTTAACTGGCAAAACACATCTGTAGCGATCTGCACACATTAATACATCAGTAAGACTTTTTTATGCCCACAATGGCTGACTGAGGAAGAGATATTGATTTGGTCTCAGACATACTTAAAAAGACATTTTCAAAAAAAAGCTAGACATCGTAAGGAGAGGTCGGCCAACCCCGAAGCTAGCTAGCTAGCTTGTCTCATCTCGGGTAAGGGTTTGTTCGCCACGTCCAGCCAGTGAATACGAGCGGTACTTACAGCTTTTGAGGAGCGGTGCACATTTTGAGTATGCATCTCTGCTGAGTACGTTGTATTTTATTAAATTTTTTTAAATGTTTTTGTCGTGTTATTAGACAAATATTTTGAACTGCTCCAGATGATGTAGGTGGCACAGCTGCGGTTGTAGTTTAGAGGTTTGGAGTCTTAACTGGGTTTCTTGCTTTAGTAAAAATGGTATTTACCTTCCATATGCGAAATGTCTCTCTCTCTAATGCCAAGCGTTGATATATTTCGTTTTTTTGTGTAGTATTGATGATTTCTATAATTGTGACATGATAGTGGTGGTATTAAGTGGTGGATTAAGTCAGGTAAGTCACCACTGAAGGCCCAGGTACCAAAAGCACAGCCCGCCACTGTGTAATTGTTAGGAGATTAACAATAAGAACTTAATGACCAGCTTATATTAGCTTGCATTGCTGCTGGTCATAAATAAATGATTTATGTTAACATTATTAGTTTAAAAACTGAGAACTGAGAATTAAGAAATAAGGATTAGTTTGTTCAGTCAGGAGCAACAATTCTATTTGATAGTATTTGAGTTAGCTTTCAAAGTATCAGAGAAAGAAAGCTCTATGAACCCTACTTTCTATGCTGTTCACTTCTCAGCATGTTTCTTAACACTGAAAGGTCTGTTGTAGAAAACATATGGAGTTTTGGAATCTAAGCAGCTCATGTTGTTTTGCATTTTCTTATGACTAGTGTACAATGTTCCTGAGTGACTAAGTAAGGACTCACTAACAGTGTTCTCAGCATCAGCTATTGCTTTGAGCAACTGTTGCCAAGGGAACGTGCGATCTTGGTGATGATGTAATGTTCCACACCTGACTCATTTTGACATTGTTGTTTGGGGTGTTTTTTCTCTTTGCCACTTCTCTTTTCATCAAGATGTAATGAGATCCTTTTCTTTTTTCCCTCCCCTTTGGACTCAATTTTATAAAGAAACATATAATTCACTAGGGAGCAATTCACAGGGTCTGCTGCAGCCTGAGGCTCTGTATTTCTGACTCTTTGGAGTGTGTAGTACATGGGGAGGTGACTGGGTACACACACCACACTCTCTCTGTTATATGTTTTCAGGGTCCCTGTCCCTATGCTTTCTTTCTGTTTCTCCTCCTCAGGTGTAGTGAAGCATGTAATTCAATGGAGGATGCGTCAGAGGATCTTTGTCCTGAGACTCCTCAGTCTGTGGAGTAAATAGTAGCAGCTATGTACGTCACAGCAGCAATAATGCTCTTGGTTACGTTATTGATGATGCATGGTTACCCCCAGAGACAGCATTTTAACCTCTACCTACCTACCTACCTACCTACCTAAACCACCCACACACCCTTGTTTCTGTTGATCCACTACTACTACACAAAGCAGATGTGGAGTTTAAATTGGAACTATGCTCTTTCCATTATGGTTCAGTATCAAGCACTTTGATTTTATGGTATCTTTGTACCTGGGGCACTCTGGTACTCTGGGGATTAGCAGCACTGTTTGCTGCTTATTTGTTACACTAGATTGTATCTGACACAACACTGAAATGAAGTGTGCACATCTACACAGATGCAAGTTTTGTGCTAGGTTGTATATGCTTATAAACTAATGAATCCCGAGTGGTGTCATACCTTGTGGATGCGTGTGGTATTTGTTGTGCTTGTGATTTTTGTTTTTTGATGCCCACTGCAGATGTTAAAAAACAAGTAATTTGTAAGAATTAAAATTTTTGCTTGATAAACTCACCTGAATTTAATGAAATACTACCATATATTGGCAAAATTCGTAAGTATGTTGAGTATGGTACCTTCTAATTATGTGGTATATTAAATAGGTCGTCCCTTGAATATGATCTTTGGAAGTATTTTGACTATATTTAGGAGGATGGATGTCGAGATTTGCCCATTCATCTTCAAAAGCATTAGTGAGGTTGGGCTCAGGGCTCTGTAGGTCACTTAAGTTCTTTCATGACAATCTTGGCAAACTGTATCTTCATGGATCTTTCTTTGTGCTCAGAGGCATTGTCTGGCTGGGTCAAGCTTTAATCATTTAGTTCCAGTGAATGGAAATCTTCAAACTGCAGCATACAATGATATTCTAGACAGTTTTATCCTGTCAGCTATCTATCAGCAGTTTGGAGAAGACCCACATGTGGTCATAATAATATTATTATAATAATACACCTCACTTCTAACCTATAATGAATATTCCAGTGTGAGTATTTAAGAGCATATTTGTTTAGCTTTAAAAATTATTGGTTGCAAGAATCATTACTGGTAAAGTCCATCAGTGATATGATGAAAGTTAAACTTAGACTCGAAACACACGTCCTGTGTAGAAAAACAGTTCTCAAAGTCAAAAACATTAAATGGCTTTAGAAATAAAAAAAAAAGAATTCAAAACACAAAACCTGAGAAAGCCAAGAAACAAGAAAGGTAGGTTTATGTCTATTTTAAATTATGTGTTTGCTCAGTTAGCTAATTGGATAGCTAGTAAAAAAATATCTACAATGAAACTGAATAGACCCATAACAGGGTCAATGTCAACTAAAATACACGGATATTATGTATAGATGTTCATCTTTTGGTGCTCTGTTATATATATATATATATATATATATATAAATATATATA